>VOMN01075524.1:0-29646 GCA_014899125.1 Orchestia grillus
TTTTGAGGTAAATAATTTCAACCCCCGTGGGACGGCCGCCAGAGGCTTGTCCAGCTCAGGTTAGGCTGTCAGTTGATGAAGGAGTGAAAACTTTCATGGTGTATTTCTCTTGAATATTACTTTAATCTGAATCGCAAAATTCATCGTTACTCCTCTTATGAAAATCTCATTGTGAACATTTGCAAAACTTCCACCAACTCGAGGCCTTTTAGCGATGACTCTCGCAGCGCTTCAGCTGATCACTAATTTGTTTACTAAGCGATATTATTGGGAAACTTGTACTGAGAGAGGGTGCGAAAACCAGTCTCTTTTTAACGTCGCTTAATATTTCAGTCTTGCTGAGCTTCGCTCTGTAGTGTGCTAAGACGCTGCTCATTCGTCCGGAGACGTGAGGCCCTTGAGGAAGAGGGTGGAATGCGCTGGTACGTCGTGAGCAATGCACGTGACTGATTGTATTTAATTACACGCCAAGGTAAAAAGTTAGAAACTAATATATGTTGAAAACTAAAATGGGTTAGAGGATCAAAAACGGTAATTATTAATGATCTTCCAAACTATCCAGATCAAAGTTCAATGATGCTTGGGGATATATGGATACATTTTGCGAGGTTTTTATGCCTCTTATGTTTTAGTTCGATTACTTTCGAATAAAGTATCATTTCATTACCGACGTTTGTTCTCTTATTTAATACTATTTTACAATCTTATAAATAGTTAGCAACTTTCAACAAAAGTTGTAAACAACAATATCTTTATTTCTTTAGCACTTTTTTCTAAATACTTAATACTTGATTTTGATGAGTTTAAAATCAACACAGCAACGGTAATATAACTGATAGGAATGGAATAGAGGTGTAGTTGAAAAGTTGACGTGATTCGTGATATAAGCAGTCGAGTAGCTATACATGAAGAATGAAACTTCTTTAACCACTAAATTAACCGAATTGAGATATCCAGGAGCTCTATCCCTACACGTTAATTTTCTCAATGATGAATAACGAACCACTGGCCAAGGAGGGAATCCTAATAACATCTAATAGCGAACTCGTAATAATCATCATCCTGTTGCATTTCAAACTTTTTCGAGAAATGCTCAGCAAGAAAAAGAAGTCTTCACTTGAATAGAGTGACCCACCTGTACGACGTAACCCGTGCCGGCGGTGAGCCCAGGTAGGGTGAGAAGGGGGTGGGGGGACGAGGTGTTGCCCGCCACTTCCCCCGTCCGCTCGTCCTTTACCTGCCACATAAACTATGACTTTCACCTGTGGTACAAATCATGCTCTTGAAAATGCCCTACGGTGTCAACAGTGGCTTTCACCAACTTTCTAATAAAATTCACCTGCGACCTAAGCTATGACTTTCCCCTGTGATATGAATCATACTTTTAAAACGTAATCGACGATGTCAACAGTGGTTATCCCCTACCTTGTAATAGCCTGAGAAAAATACTGCGATGCAGAAAAAATTACGAATTTTCCTTAAAGGATCATTCCAATTTCTTTAGCGATAGTCAGCATCGCAAGGCAAAACGCAATTGAAAACTGTATACAGTTGACCACGATTGGTATATTTTCTATCGACGCTCCATTATTTTTGTCTGATTTCCATCTGACCTGCAAGTGAATAATCATCTTCAAAAAAACATACGGGAAATGAATATTATATCAACATCGTCACTAAAATGCAGCACATTCCGGCACGTCGTCTTGAGACCAAAACTGATGCCTCTATTTTATTTTTCATGCGCACTGAATCAGTCATGACCCTCCATAAAATTTCCCTTCATTCAGCGGATGGAGAATTATAGTGATGCAGTCGGTGAAAGTTATTACTCTAGAACTTTGAGAGCCAGCACGACCGTGAGAGTCATCACTACACATGCGCTCTCTCAGTTTCAATGGTGCATGTATGTCCACTCAAAAATTCATGCGGGCCACCAATGCAGAGGTCGACCTTTCAGCTTATCCTGGCCATTTGGTTGGCACTTTACGAGGGCCGATGTGCTTAACATCGGCCACAACACAGTGGCCACTGCAGACAGACTCTAACATCGCTAGAGGAAGACGTCCACATGAAACGCAGTAATAAATGCGGATAAATGGATCCAATGGAATATTAAAACGTGAGCTCTGAGGGTAAATTCTAGCCCGCAATTCAAGAGCACATCAACACGGTTATTGCAACGGTGAGTATGAGACTAAGAAACCCACACAACCGTTTCAGTTTTGCAGCAATGGATGCACTGTTACTTCCAAAAAACGGATATACCTTTGCTGTACTTCTTGGAAAATAGATGCACAATTTGGTCGTTACGGCCCCACTTCTGTGAATTGTAGGCATAGCGTAGCCCTTAGTTGGGGTATGGTTATAGATTTGTGTCCTCAATTCAAAGAGAGAAGTATCACAGTGAATAACAAGTAATCCAATGACGGTTCTCCTTGTCTTAATTAGGGAGGTTCTTTGGTTTAGTCAGGCGAGATGAGGACATCAGAAAATGTATCATACTTCATTATGTGGTTAGTCTTTAAAGTGAAATTTATGCTTGAAAATAACCCCGTTTACGGAGCACATTACGGGCTACATTACGGGGAACGTAAAAGCACATTACACTTGTTTATAGTTCGTGCAATGAACATAATGATGACGGGCCAGAAAATTGTTGCATCATTTTTAAATAGCGTATGGCAATAGGGTTACCCAAGCAACGTTTCAGTTCTGTAAGAGAGGAAATTACAAAAAAATTCAAAACGACGATTCTGAGAGGGGCTACATTTCGCGTTTTAACTTTACATCGATATGATATAATGCAGGAATTTACTAAGAATGCGGCTATTATGAGCGTGCATTTGCTAAGCCATCATTCCCTTTTTGCTCAAGACTGCTCTCTGTTATTAGTGCAAAGCAGCAAGGGGCCGACTGAAACATGGATCGCTGTAATTGCAAACGTTTGATCTGAACTTTGAAAACTGTCTCTTGGAATTTTTTAACTTACTGGTGTGAGGAGAAAATGCTTGCTTACGTAGTGACATTAGTATTGTGGGAAAGTAAAGGTAGGCTAATAATTTGGAAATGAATATAAACTTTTGAAAGGCATGGGAAAACTACCAGTCCATAGACTTCGACATACATAGTAATCCACAAACGGATTGTTAAGCGATAGCAGCAAAATATGTATTAACCGCAGACCTCTTGCTATAAATTTAGTCATAACGTTGTTGAACGAATTCAAGTTCTCTTTAGAAGAGATCGAATGTTAGGACTTTTTATTTGCCTTGAATATGTGGAATTTTTCATGAAATCACGTATTGGTGCATTCTATCGCTTCTCACCAACGGGCTTTGGCGTGTCCAAAATATACCAGTATAGATATGTATACGTATATACACTCACAGGACTGTGCAAAAAATGTTACAAATTTCGATGAGTGCGTAAACTCAACGGAAAGTGGGGTAATCATTTCAGAATATCATCGTTGTTCTAATGTTCCCTTGAATGCGCAAGATTACATACAAACAACAGTTTCAGGGTAATGCAGGTAGAAAGTCTCAAATGATTTGAAAATATGTGCGCGCACGATTCCGTGTCTAGAGCAANACAGAAATTCCTTGAATAGTTTATTTGAAAATGTGTACTCTTAAAAATATATTTTATTTGTATATAAGCGATTGTTGCTCTTTTTTTTGGTGTGAAAAGAAATTGCATGTACGTAATAATGCTAAAAAATCATTAGTAAAAAAATGGACGCGAGTTGAATACATTTATGATATCGATGGGTACATAAATGGAGCTAATTCCTTTTGGAGACATACATAATTCGCGTCTCTATGCACAAGGTAAAGGATTTCTGCTTCAGTCCCATTTGAAACTGCATTTTTTAAATATAGAAAGATAAACATATAATATCCACTGATAAGCATGATTCACCACACAGAGTGGTGCAAAAAAATGTACTCACTCTGTGGTTGCCCATTACTCATAAATATTTTGATTTAATTTCACGTGCAACAAACGTCTGTTATTCATTTTTTTGCTATCTTAACTCATTAGCCTCGTATTTTGACATTCCTGCACTGTTTAATCTTAGAATAAGTACATATTTTTAGGACACCCTGTACATCAATATCTGTAGTGCATATCTTCACATATTTGTCTGCATGTTTCACTTCTGTCACTCTCTGCAAATATATTCGAAGGAAATAGGTGACTACATATCGGTATATACTAACACAATGCCAACTATGCAATTGCGTAGGTATATCTTGATACCAGGTACATATATTATTCAAGTATAATTATTTTTGCTTCTTGTGTCATTGAAAAGGACATTCAAACTGTGCCAATTATAAAAAATTGAAAACTTACGAACAAAGCAGTATTCTTGTTGGAGATGTT
This sequence comes from Orchestia grillus, assembly GCA_014899125.1. Taxonomy (NCBI): domain Eukaryota; kingdom Metazoa; phylum Arthropoda; class Malacostraca; order Amphipoda; family Talitridae; genus Orchestia; species Orchestia grillus. The sequence goes on from VOMN01075524.1 coordinate 4,393, forward strand.
TTCTCTACGTGATTATACAGTGCATACAATTTAAAAATTTTCAGTGAATGGCAGACTTTAGGTTCACCAAATTATACGAATTTCTGCTTAATTGGATCTGAAACTATTCTACGTTAATCAGGTACATTAGTTTAGTAATAATAATTCTAATTCCCTAATAAATTATTTGGAACATTTCTGTAACAGCTTCTATGTTTTTATTCAATTGTATGAGTATTTGGTTCTCCGAATTAACTTTTACAACTAATTCTCCTTGAAATTATTCAAAACTATTGAGCTGCACGGCTCGGGAACTTACCTTTGTATTTTTACCTGAGTAACAAACGAACCGGGAGATACTTAAATACTGGCTGCAATCTCCGGAGACTTTTGTAGTCTTTCTAAAAATTTGTAAGTTCGCTCCATAATACTTAAGCCTATCAAACGTTCATATGTTGACTTCTTTATTTATTCAACCCTGTAATATGCTAGGGAAAAATCTTCCATATCTTTTATGCAATAAGATGAAGTATAATTCAAATAATCGTTTCAGTTGTGAAACGGACTTTCAGTGACATTCTTCTAGATGATAGTAGACAAAAAATTCCATTTCATTAATTCATACTGATAAACAGAAAGCAGTATTTTTTCCAAATTTATCGGAAAAATGAGTTTTCATACTTTTTTGATTCGATTTTTCGTATTCGGCGTAAGTCTCAACTATAAAGCCATAAAGTTTATTTAATGTGCACATCATTCTTCGTGTGCCCGTACACGCGATACAACGAAAAAAGTTTTTATGCACATTAGGTGACTGGGAAAAAAATTTGTTGTCCAGTTACAGTGGTTAAATTTGAATTGTATTCACTGCAAGTGCACTAGGGCGTCATGATATTCGCTACGGTATGAAAAAATAGGCCACAAAGTGGTTAGAGCGACCCATTTCTATCTAAAGTCCAACATTCAAAGAAACAAAATCGTTCAATAAAAAGGAGCTCTGTACTTACTTCGAGATTTGTTGAAGAAAAGAAGGCTCCTGGAAGTGTCTATGGAATTCGAATCAAATAAAATAGAATTTATCGAAGTTAATAACCTTCAAGATATTAATTGCTCTGTCCAGAATATGAATACATCGCGTTGATTTTTTCAAAAATGCCCATGGAAAATAAACTACTGAGTCGGTTACTCAAAATTCAGTGAATAACTCCACTGCTAAAGTGTGTAAACAAGACTAGACCGTATTTTGGATAGCAGAGCTCTTAACCTCGAATCCTCTGCACTATCAATTACTCAGTTCCTGAGCGAATAATCCCGCATCTTGCGGCAAAAGAGGATGGACGCCACACGTCATGTCTCATCATTTGTTTCAGCGAACTGCCCTCGCGAGCTCGGAGTTGCAGGTGTGTGCGAGAAATGAGTCGGGAGAGAATATAATCATTCTCATGCAAGGAAGGAAGTTTACATGCTCTCACCTCAGCTTCATGATTAAATTGAACTTACGAGCTTCTTTACCTTCAGTACTTGTTTGTAGTTGTATCTATTGTATGCAATATGAGGTTGGAATACGTGTGACTTCGGTTTTACCATAAAGATAAGTCAACACACGTTACAACGTTAGTAAAAACTTATTGAATACTACTTCTAGAGTAATACCGTAAATCTTGCACCTCATAAATAGCAGTTCTAAGCGCGTCAAGGAAAAAAGCTCACCAGGAGACGTATATTGCATAACATATTGATTGAAGAAAAGGATAACAGGAGAACACTATTCGTCGTACCCATGAAGTTACGTTTAAATTTGGTGAGGGCATTGCAAGATGGCGGCAGCAAAGCCACAACTCTGGCTAGGCTCGTAAAGGCGCGACGCTTACGATCTTCAGGAGCACCGCGGCGTCGTGCGAGCACCCTGCAGGCCCTTGCCCTTCTCCGGATGGCCAAAATTATGAAGGGCGCCTCAGTAAAATTCTTACCACCTGAATAATAAGCGACAATAGCTTTGCATAAAATTCAACTGTGAACGATGGACTACTACTCGAGATTAATAAACAATGCTGGGCGAGGTACTTCGCTTAGAAACGTATTCAGTTGCTGCTAAACATGTATTAGGATATAAGCTTGATATCTGGTCATCAGCAAGTTGTGCCGAGATAGACTGCAATGCAAAATGAAGCATTAATTCAAAGGAAAATATTAATTCATCGTTCGAATCATGAATAAATTTCTTGCTTTTTAATATTTAGAGGATGAAAACATCTTTAAACCAATCGTAATCTTCATTAACATTTTTTCAAAATTTTATACTTTCATCCCGCGACGCTGCACGCCCTTTAAGCACAAGAAACTTCCCAAGTGTAGAATAATAAACCTTCCTTGACTTTCATCAGGCACAACGCAGTAAACCAAGGACGATTTTTTGCGGAGGTCGTCCAATTTTGCAGACAGGAAAAATGAGACTAGCCAATTTATCTGCCATCATCGAGCAGGAAAGTTCGCTCTTCTTTTCACCGAGACCGAGTGAGTTCGAACCATTTTTAGGCCCCGTATGAAAGACTCCTGGCACGCAATAATGACGTTTGTTGAAAGTAAAACTTTTTCCAGTCCAGGATGTGTTGACGTGCTAATGATAATACGTCAAAAAGCAAAGAACAGGCAGAAACAGGCAGAAATATTTGACGGCATGGGAATATCTGAGGCCGACGGAGAAACATCGGCCACTGACGGAATGAGAACAGCGTGGATGAGCGTAGGAACGGTGGATTGCGATGATTCGTGGAATCGGATGGCGGTGTCTAGTGGAAAATTTTTCCCCAGTGCTCTCGTCATAATTTCTCATATTTGACTTTTTCATAAGTTTGGGTTGAGCTCTTCTACTTGGAATTGATTTTTGTCGCTGTTCAAGGATCGTGTGTGAGATATGGTTTAGTCAGAGAGCTGTTTTTATCTTTTGAAAGGTGATGAAAATACCTCTCAGAAGTCTGGTTACGTTTTGCAACTAAGCGGAATGCCTCAGATACGTTCTCCTATATCTTGTTGGTCATGTTTTTCACTCGAATTTTGATTTGTGTGCCTGTGTCTGGGTTGTGCTTCGATTTCAGCTTAGGATTATTTATTCATTTTTAAAGGTGTTAAGGCAAATGTCTAAATTTGTTCCTGAATTAGCTCATGCCTAAAATATACTGCTGTCACTGTAAGCGCATTTATACTTTGTTTAAAGTTTGAATGAAAAATACTTAAGCCGATACGAAGCTCCGAACACTTGGAGGTTGCCCAACTCTCCCAATGACCTTTCATTATATTTAATTACAATTTTTCTTCTGGGCCAAAAAATTGGGGAGAATATTCGTAGCATTCGGCTAAAATCAAGATAAATGAAACTAGATAACAACGTATGAGATCACGGGGTTAAGTTCCGACTTTCGCTGAAGATCCATGAGAGGACTAGTGTGTTAACGAAACTCATGTGCAGGTATTGTAGCCGCCAAGATGTCACTACCCACCGGTAAGACTGGGCCTGAATGGAAACATGGAATAGTCAGCGAAGTGGCTCATCGAGACCGCCAACTACAGTATCGTGTGGGAGCGATGTTATTTCGAACGAATTCTTGCAAATATATTTTATGAAATACGGTTGATCGAACGTTGAACGCATATGGTCGGGCGAAGGGATTTACAATGATTAGATAACGAGTGCATCGAACTGTACTGGGATTAAGCATTGTTTACCACCCGCAGCGTTGCCTTGTGCTTCTAAATTCAAGGTGGAAAAGTTATTCAACAATTTGAAAAACAATCGTGCTTAATATCGTTGCTGTTTTTGCGAGGCAACCGCGGTAGTTTTTCCCCGTTTGGATCTATGTGACTTCATTTTGCTGATGATGAACTGGAAAACGGGCAAGGACGTGCAAGATGCTCTAGTTTGGCATATGCAAAATTTTATTTTTGAGATATGAGACTTCATTACGCTGTTCTATTGTAAGTTGAACTGGTGAAATTAACATCACTTCATTTTCTTTTATTCTGTGGCGACATCTACATATTAGAGAATTTATCTCGTTATTTTATCCAAGTTCGAAAAGAGGCAACGAACAACAAAAAACCGAGCCGAGATTGCAAAAGCGCAAAGCTAAAAATTGCTGAAGAAGGCCCTCGGAAAGTGGGCAACCCACTGAACATTCTGCTGGTTCTTAACGTCGGCTGTTTGAAAGAACGTGAAACCCAGCGCATGTTTAATACAGGAGTACACTTTTTGAAATTTTAAATTTAGGAAAAGTCGCTCGCCGTTGATTGCAAACTCGGGAGAAATTATTTCTGAAGTCCTCAGGGCGTCTGTCGGTGGAGAACTCCTGAAAAAAGTCACGAGAGCAGAAAAAATGGCTCACCCTCGGTTTGTAATTAACCCTTCCTGAGGAATGAAAATTCGCATTGCTTGGAGAATTCTGGTTAGCAATGTATCTCCTTTAAATGACGGCTAAAAAAATGACCCTCATGCTGATATGTCGAAAAAACGGATTAAGGGTAAATTATTTTTGTTCAACGGATACATGGTATAATAAAACCCAGCTTTCCTATATATTGGGGTAGTTCATACGTTAAATTAATGTGATGATGCGAATGCCTTCTTCAAAATTGGAAACATGAAACTTAAGCAATCTTCAGACATCTTACACCATCTCCAAATGAATCACAAAAACGATTTATATTCCTATTTTATCACAACCAAAGAGAGCTTATGGTGAATCTTCATCTTGCTTTTCTATTTTTTGTAGCACGCACTGAAACTGGGCGTGAATTGTACATCTGTGTGATGGCTTGACTATATTTCATAAAATTTAATTATCATGTTGTTCTTTTAGCTATTTTATTTGGAATGTTTGCTAGTAATTTTACTGAATATTATATGCTGGAGACAAGATGTACAGCGGGCTACAGTAATGTAGTGATAGGACTTTCTTGAGAAAACTGAGATGTTGAAAAGAAGAAGGTCAACTACAAAACAAATAAACCCATATCTCATAATTATAAGGACTAATTGCAATTTTACACCTCTGCTCCTAGAATACTCTTACATGCAGAGTAGGAATTCCACATACGATGCATGATTGTAATCACATGAACAGCAGAAAATGAATAAAATTCTACAAATGATTATTTAATCTGACTCATTTAAAAAGTAAATGGGATCTGAGTCCGACAACAAAATATATGGAAAATATTTCTCTCAGCAAAACTGCGCGGTGCGTGAAAGGCGACAAACTCGTTCGCGCAGAATGTCTTCGGAAGATTGTCAGTAGTTGCACACGGAAGAGAAGAAGTACCAAAAGAACTGTGACGGACCTCTCACTCCTCCGATAACAGAAACCTAGAAGAACGCGGGTTACAGATGCGCATAAACGGAACAGCTAAGACCAACCACCTCGGAAGAAAAAGAAAATCTTGCGTAATCATACACAAGTCAAGATTCTGTTATTCGATTATCACTTTGGTCAGTCAGTGGAAAATTGCAAAAGAATATATTTTCCAGGGGCTGTAGTAGCATGAATTGTCTCCTAATAGAATGAGTTTGAACTTATAGTTTTGAAGACTACCGAGTGATGCAATCAATCTTCAAAATAATTCTATGAAAATCGTTGTAGGAGGAGAATAACGTAGAAGGTACAACAATAGCTGAAAACTTTTGCGAAAAACTCAACGTTAGAAGTTTTAAAGAAGCTCGAAGCGTTGCAATGAAAAGCTATCGCTCAGTTGCTAGCATGTCCATCATGTAATTAAATACGCATTAAATCACTTCCTTTCGTATTCGCTGCTGCTTGCGGGTGTGCAAACATTTAAAATGTGTTCTGTTTGTTTATTCCGCGTCAGGCATCAGTCACATGTTTTAATTTTCTCGATTTGAGGACAATGGTGAATGTGGATGTTCTGGAATTTTTTAATTAAATGGTGTTAACTAACCTTGATTGAATCGTAGAAATAACAGCGATCAAGCGTATCAATTTATTTTTCCCTTCCCCTATTAAAATATTCATTTGCTTTAGTTGGTTGATTGGCTGAAGGGTAGAGCTTCCTGTAGATACCTGCAGGAGGTCAGGGCCGAGCTGCGTGCCCTCCTATGGAAATGTCAATAGTAACGACTTCTAAGAAGGCAACTTGCGATGACGACAGAGCTCTTCTGAAGTCCGCCGACCAGAGAGCATGGGACAGGCTTAAGTTAACCAGAATATAGTTCAAATATCGGTAGACAAGTAAAAGTTTTACTGAGTAATCTTAATACCCAAAGTATTACAGAATAAAGATGAAATCCCAATTAAATGAAATTCAACGCAAAGAATGCATCTTTTGAGAGCATTCAGAGTCTTGTCAGCGAACTAAACATGTATGGAGCAGCTTAGGAAGACGTTGGTTGTTTCTTGTTTGAAGTGAGTACAGAGTGCGTAAGTCACGGAGGCAATGAAGTTTTTTGTGAGGAAACTAATCATGGAACACACAAACTGCGAAAGAAACGAAGTTTTCGTAAGGTAAATATTGAGAGCGTAACTTACGAAAGCAATGAAGGTTTCGCGCTATCAAAATGTTGAACTGCTATTTACGAAGCCAGTGAAGGTTCTGTGGGATCTTCAAAATGTAGAATGTGTAACTTAAGAGGTTAGTAAAAATTTTGTGAGTAAACTAAACATTGAATGTACGACTTAAGAAAGCAATGAATGTTTCATGAGTGAACTAAATACAGAATGTATAAGCTTATGAGAGAAATGAAGATGATGTGATTAAATTAAACACAAAACGAATGTTTTAAGAAGGCAGGGAAGGTCTCGTGAGTGAACTTAACATAGATGGCCCAACTTACGACTGCCACGAATGTCTGCTTGAGTCCGCCATCAGCCCCAGGCCTGCAGAGCACCTGCAGGGCGGTCGCTGTTTGGTTCAGGATACGACACGCTCGGATGGGCGACGGCGGACCTGCGGCAGCAGCGCACGTGTGGTGGGTGAGTTGAAGTTTGAAAAGACCTCAGAACTTATCTTGGAATTAGCTTGGAATCAGTTCGAACTATTGCTCCGCTTTTTCTCTTTCATTCTCAAAATAATCCTAAATCTTTCCCGTTCCCTCCAGTGTACTCATTGCGTACCTTTTGCGTAGTTTCTTTCTAGTGAAATCAGTCTTTTCTCCTGAAAATCGTCACTGCACCTTACGTGCTTTCAAGTTTTAGATGTACGTTCCATAACATTATTGACACAGGCTTCTTATTCAGCATTCAGTACGCTCTAATTGCTAGATCTAGCTTAATACTTTGAGCTTAATTTTCCGATTTCTTTATAGATTTTAGAGAAGATCATCTGGATACTGACTTTAGCTTTATCTCATCCACAGACTAATTTATTGCAAAACATATGATATGTATAAACTCATTCTCATTTAGGACGGATTTGAAGAGTGGTCTGAGTAATAATGCGTATTAGAACAAGAAGAATTTTACGTTGAAACGTTTACAGCACGCAAAGAAGAACACCGAGCTGACGATGACTCAAGGCTCGGTCATTCGGTATTGGCCTTATGAGTGCGTGCACGAGGCGACGAGCTGAGGGCGGTGTGATAAAAATATCTGCAGGTGGTGCCGCGGTCGCAAAACAAGGAGATCTCTTAGGATTTTGAACACTCATGCATGATGAATTAAGTACAGTTCAAAGTGGTTTTATACTGCAAGGCAAACTGGGGATAATGATTAAACTGTGCAGAAATTTGAGCAGTTGGTTATTTTTAAATGAGTGTAAATATATCTAGAATTGCAAGCGACTCAAACTTTCAAATGAATTTTGCTCGCTATTACTTGAAATTATTGAGAGCTACATTTGTCGCTTTCATTACACCACAGGCTCTCGCCCAATTTAAAGTTATTCCGGCTCTCGACAAATTTCATCTTTATTCTCTCATGTATGCAATAGCACTTTTCAATCTTTTCGTATACAAGCGTACAAACCTGGATTTGTGGAATTAGAACGTTGTGCACCGTTGTAATTAATAATTGACCGGCAATTAAGTTTTTAAACAGATTCATCTTCAACGAAAATTTTTCCATCTAACAAGGTGCACCATATAAGCAGTTTTATTGAAACACGAATTAATCTTGAAACTTAAACGTCATTGACAACATCCCTTGTCTTAGCTTGCGCTACGTAGGCGAAATGAAACGTTTATTCACTTTTCAATCAAGCTAAATCAACTCCAAAAATCATTACTCCCTCAGTTTTATTAACAGAAGCAGCAGTTTCATCTTGTAACTTATTGAACGAGTTGAAATCCTAAATACATCAAGCATGTCATGAACCGCAATTATGTATTTTATGCAGTAAAAATTAACTGAAAAACATACCAGCAGGTGTGACTGTAATGACGCAGGGCTGTTGCTGCTTGCCCTGGGCATTCTCCCCCCAGCAGTAGACCACTCCGTAAGTTTCTTCCAGTCCGAGATCATCTTCCTCAGGAACCAACGTCGGCTCCCCTGAGACCGGGGAATTTTTTGCAGCTGGTGTTGCAAACTTAGATTCATCGACAAATGGTGTGAGAGCCGGAGATTTTGCACCATCCGCTGCCAGGTAATTCAAATTCTCTTTCGAGTCGGCCACGAAGTTACTCACCTTTCTTTGGTCCTCACTTCGCAACAGATTCTCAAGATTGAACCAGTTCTTTTTATTAGCATTGAGAGTCTCAAGTTCTTCGTTTTCATCGTAGCTTTGGAAAACATCCCCACCGGTACTAGTACTGTTCAAGCTTTCACCGACTTGGAAATTTTCAAAATCATCGCTCCTAACTTTCCTCCTTTTTTCCTTTTCGGTTTCAACAAAACTGTTCGTCATAAAACCAGCAGCCCGGTTGCTGCTGCTGGAATCAGTCGCATGGAAGCCTCTCTTTTGGCTCATGTAGTAGGTCTTCCTTCGCTCTTCAGCCTCTTGAGATAAGGAGATCTGTGGCTTGTAAATGAGGTAACTCGAGGTCTCCTTGGAGCGATATCTAGACGGGTCCACATGGGCCAAGCCTCGACTTGTGTTCACTGCCCAGCGGAAGCGGACCTGGGAAAAATCCTCGAGTCATTTCGAGAAACTATTTGGACGGCTATCGTACTATCATTGTGAGAGAATGAGCCACAATACTCTGTTCTTTAGGGATTAGTTTTGAGGAATAATTGAACGTGCTGTACAAGAATGGTTTTCAAAACGAACTCGAAATAGATGTTATTCTAGAAACAAACTTTCAACGTTAATTCAATATTCATAATTCTAAAGAAATCATGATCAAGTACTCAATTTGAAAGTGACAACTCACTCATTTTAATGGAAAACTCATATTTTTGCTCAAAATTTCAAAATTCTCACTTCGGCATTCCAACGAAGATGTTAGAAAATAAAGATCGATTACATGAGTTTAATGTTCATTTAAATTCATTTATATTGCATTTGTCACTCGTCTGGAGACAAGTTACTGTTCGAAAATAACGTAAGATCTGCAGTTTCGAATAATATTGCTGCACAGTAAATCTTAGGCTGGAGCACTCTGAAGGGTGTAGTCTGAATCATGCTTGGCGCAACATGTAATTTCGCTGAATATTGGAAACACGCAGCCGAATGCATACGGTGAAACCTTGCCATTTCATAAGGAAAATACAAGTATGAACGTGTTAGTAAACAACAAGTTTAACATAACAGAAAAAACGAGCATCAGGGTTTCACCAGCCCTTCAAGAACATCGCTGTTGGACACGAAAGGTTCACAGTTATACGTTCAGGAGTAACTATAATAAATCCTCACCGCCTTCGATTCTTTTGGTTCCCATTCATATGGTAATGAAGTTTCATTTCGTTCCGTTAACCATCGCTGACTTACTTGAAGTCTATTTTACAATCACTGTAATCTTATCTAAGAAAAACTTGCTTTCGGCGGTGTGTTAGGGATTATTTACAAACATGCCAACATTCAAACTAGGATGATCATGCCCTGAAAACATTAATTACTCTGCGGAATGTTTCACCGGTAATGTTAGCTTTAGGTTTCTGAACATCATCGTGAATATACCTTATAAGATGGAATCGAAATTGATATACCGTACCCATTTGCTGACCCCTATCGTTTGGATTCTCAATTAATACCTGACATCGTTCATACTAGTCTTATGTTATTGAGCAGCAGACAACCACAAAGAGCTGTTCACTAAAAACTATTACCTACTGCGGTACCGAAAAATGATTTTAGAGTTAAGCTCTAACGCGCTGAGTAATAGTTTAATGAATGTTCGCTACGTGTAATAAAGGAACATGGCTTTGGGAGCTAGAATCTGATTAGACGCGACTTCATACAGAAGTTACGCTTTAACGACAAAAGCGTGCTGAAAAACACGAACAAATTGAGCTGGAGGTGCGACTTTGAAGTAGCCAGCTCAATTAGAGAGAAATAATAGCTATAAATTATGAGGTGCGGTGTAAGCTTTGTAAAATATTGTGGCAGATGGAATGCCTCCCCAGTACATGGAGCTACAGATCAGTGAGCTGCTTATAAATATTTTTCAAAAAGTCCTCAGTATAATCAACAGGAATCATGCAGTATAATCTACAGAGATCCCGCAGTATAATCTACAGGGATCCCGCCGTATAATTGAACTTCTTTTGCATTTTGTAATGAGAGGAAGGGGAAGAATGTATAATTATGTACATAATAACGTCGTGAGGAGTGTGGTCACGGAGGTATTGAAAGCATTGGTTGGATGGGACCTGAGAATCTCCTAAGACTTCATCAGTTTCACTTTTTCCTTCCATTTTCCATTCGTAATCAGCACAGGAATTTGAAGTAAGAAACGTACTGTGCGCTTGAAATGTGCATGCTTCTTGAAACTCTGATGATCGAAATTTTCATATTCGTTGAAAGTATATATAGATAAATATATTCACACGATGACAAATGAAGTGATGACTCACAATTCGAAAGTCAAAACCTAAAGATTGTCTTACCCCATCTGACAAATTTTATGTTATGTTCGGATGAGAAAAGTTTCAGTTAATCTAATGTCCCTTTCAAGTCAAGAAAAATAACGTTCTATCACTCACTGAAATTATACATGACACAAGAGTACTTGCAAAGTCAAATTTAATCCTTTGTACTTTTTAGCCAAGTTTTATACAGATTTTTTTAGGTTTTTAGCGTAGACACCTCTGCCGCGTCGGTGTGGCAGTACCTACATTTACGAGTCATTTTCTCGGAGTACTCAGGAGCTTAATATTATTCTTCTACACGAGGGAGCGCATTTTTTAACTGTAAGTTCATTGAAAAGTTACAGACTCGGTCAACTTCTCCCACCATGCGCTGTAAATAAAACCCATAAAGAAAATAATTCCCTGAAACAAAACATAAGAGGCTACACTAGGGCTCACCCATCCTACAGAGATGTAAGTACATACAGGGTGTTCAGAAAAGACCGAACCTCTGTAAATCCTAAATAATTATTTTATTTTTGAAGTAATAATTAAAAACTATATACCATTGGAAAGAGAAAATTTGGGAGATTATTTATGTATGACTGTATCTATGATACGCTTTGTGCAGGATGGGAATAATCCTAATGTTTTTCATTAATAATGCAGTTTTTAGGTATAATTTTTAAAACTTAGTTAAAACTTATACATCTTTTAAATTTTCTCTTTCCAATGGTACAGAATTTTTGATTGTTAACTTCAAAATTAAATATTTATTTAAGATTTACAGGAGTCCGGTCCTTCCTGAACCTAAGCAGTAGCAGCAACGTCACGGAGCTCTTCTCAGCTCGCCACTCATGATCACATCACAAAAATTATAATCAATTGCGGCAGGTCGCTTCAGACTATTCTTTATTCCTTGAATTTATTGTTATATCACACAACTTTTAAATAAATAGTTTTACTGTTCAATTCACAAAACAATTCATTGATCAGTTTTTCATAGGACTAGTCAAAGTGTGTCGACCAGTCAGCATGGTTGTCAGTATTGATGTAAAATGTGAAGAATATGAATAATAAGTTTAGCCAAAAAGGTCGAGTGAAACACTTGTTTTTTGTTTCAAATTTGGACGCCCGGAAAATGAACTCGATCTACTAGTTCGAAGCGTCGGTCAATTTTTGAACAGACGGAAAGTAAATTTTCTTTAGTATGAGAGTAGCTACAAGGCCACCTGAATATCTCAAAGATACAAATCCATATAAGTTTTATAATCTCATACTGCATTTCACTGAAAATTCAGAAATGTTCGAAGAATGTCAGGAAAATGAAGTAAAACAAAAATACTTCATGACTGCGCATGCACTGCTGGTTGAAAGCGATCACCTTCCCAAGTTCTCAAACATGAAACCAATTGATGTGACAAGTTCCCTTAACTAATTATCCTTGATTACAGTGCATTTTTTAGTGCATTGAGTAGTCGCTAATGGAAAGGAAAACCAAACCGGAATAATTTTTAACATTTAGAACTGACAGGTATTTTGCGCTGAGTTTAATCTTATGTTGATTCACTAACCACCAACCGAACTGAAAACAAAATCATGAAAAGGTGTGATAAGAAGAAGCGTGTTTTTATTACAGAAATTATGGAAGGAGCTTAGAAAACATTTGGAACTAAGGAGCGTCAGAAGAGGCAATAAAGCTCCTCCAACGCGCGTGCTTTCTCTCATAAAATTCGTGCTTCGCTAATCGAATAATGAAAACTCCATTACCCTTTTCTCCGAGGTGAGGCGGCAGATTTACGTTACCAAAGGCACTTAAATGGAGCAAAGTAAGTTCATATTCTCATGAATTGAGTAGCAAAAGCAACACGTGTGTTTTCGAAGTAAGAATTTCGAAATTGCCTTGCGTCTCTAGTGGGAAAAAATTCGGTCGAAGTATAGTTGCGTTAAATATTTATGATTTATTACTGCATTGAAAGAGCTAACATTCTACACTACGCATTCACTATGTATGCTTAGTCACTGACGACGCAGAGGTTCTCTCACGCGTAGTTGCATTGTTGAAATGGGGAACGTGAGCGACTCTCCTTTAATGTTGATTTAATCGACCGAATGCATAATGTTACACTGCTACCTCGTGAAACTATGCCTCAGAATTTGGGTACAAACTCTTGAAACAATTAAATTTGACAGAAATTTTGACTGATCTCTGGTCAATTGAACACTGGCCAGTCTCTGAAATGGATAAGTTATGTTGCTTTCTTTAAAATACAAAATGTTTAAAATTTGCATTTGAAATAATGGGGCTAGAAGACTTACGCACGAACAGTCACACCTTAGAGTTTAATGGCTCAGCTTAAAGTCGATCGAAATATCGTCAGAAGCTAGGAGCCAATTTTCACTTTTAATATTTAATTCACATTTTCCGGTCCTAGTATGGTTATAACACTTCGTTTCAGTCACCAAATCATTGCAACTTTCACTCCGTAACTTAATTTTAAGTACCATTGTGACACAATATTCAAGGCCAATATACAATATACTCTTGCAGCAATCAAGCTAGCTCTTGCGGAGGGCTCTTGACTGGGACTTCTGCCCAGCTAAATCTACGGCAAATATATACAGCATAGAGCACACTCTATGGCTAATATATACCGAATAGTGAACACTCAATGGGCAATATATACCGCACAGTTCACACTTTAGGGGCAGTATACAGTATACTGCACACTGCAAAATCAATATAGATTCAAGAATTACTTTAGCAAGAGTTTTCAATTATTTTTGATTATGCTCAAACCTATGTCCAAGTTATAAGGTCGACAACGGATAAAGAAATGTCTAAAAGTCTTCCAAAATGAACAGTATAACGAAAATCTTGATGGCAAAATTTTAGGTTTACGGGTCTTGAGTAAGTTGAAATGTTTTCAGTTTGCCGAAGAATGAACTGATTCAAAAAAAGACATGTTATATTTGGTTATGAACTCAAAGAGTACCTTGAAAAAGACACATCTGATAAATCAGAGCATTGCCTACAGGCACCTCCTGTAACCGAAAACCTTCAAAACTGTAAACTCCTCATAACAGTGGCGGTAGCTCAAAACTAGTACCTTTGGAGAAATTACCATTCTAATCCGAAACACAAATGCCCTTGTCGCAGAAATTACACATACAATTTACCCAGTTCACGAAATTATTTTAGAAAACCGTCGTACGTCATGCGCGTGTGCCCAGTTTCCAGCCCATAATGCGGAACACTCGCAGTAAGATTTATCTCTGTGATGGACTCGGACCATCCGTCAATGTTGCTGTAGCTACAAGCACCCATCGGCTCCATCTGCCATGGCCGTGTGTCACCCGCAACTTCTCGACCTGACCTAACTTGGACTCATGCTCTCCTTGCTGTGCATCTGAGGGCGGCGTTCCCAACAGTGGTGCTAATTTCTGATGCGGATACGAGACTCAAATTTCATGAGTGTGATGAATGATCGTTTAGTCAAAATTAATTACTCCAACATGTATCATCAGCTTTTCAAGTTGGTCAGTATGCTCGTTTCTCTTAACGAGTATTGCACTAGGTTCGTACTGGCGAAAATGTTGTTTAATGTTCACTTATGCTTCGCGTTCAGCATACATGAAAGGAAGAATGCAGCCCAACGTGCCGTAACAAACCGACAGCGTGAGGTCGTACTCTTTGAGGAGTCATTAAAACTGTTAATAATAATTTTAATGAAAATATGCTGATGCCTATTGCAAAATTCTATTTTCATCGACTGTTATACAATGGGTCATGATCAAGAAACGTTGGTGAGCCCTTCTCCTCCACGGCACACCTGTTCTCTACATAAATAGTATACCTGACTCATTTGATGCCATCTGACTCATCTGATGCCCTCTGACCCACCTGCTGCCATCTGACCCACCTGCTGCCATCTGACCCACCTGATGCCATCAGACCCACCTGATGCCATCTGACCCACCTGATGCCATCTGACCCACCTGATGCCATCAGACCCACCTACTGCCGTCAGACCCACCTGATGTCATCTAACTCACATGATGCCCTCTGACTCACCTGATGCCATCTGACCCACCTGCTTCGGATACGAATCCACTTTGCACACCAGCGTGGTGGGCTGGCCTGGTGCTATGGCAATTGTCTGGTTAGGTGGGTCGCGGCACACCGGAGGGTCTGAGGAAATATAAAGGAACGATAAGAAACAGAGTGTAAATTTTCCCAAAATGTAAGCATTTGGTAAGGTACAGAGTGAGCGACAGCTTTTCAGGGACACTCAATGCATAATAATATATTTCACATTAGCCAAATTACCCCGTGCATCAGAATGAGACTAGAGACCATCACCATAGCGGGCTCTCCTTTGCGACGAAAATAATTTTCTTAAAATTAATTTAATACTACAAACTTGGCTGTTAGTCCCCAGATTCCTCATCACTCACCCACGAACAGTAACAGGAAAAGGAACAGGAACTTCAGAATAACATAACCCAAAAACAATAGTTTCTCATGACGATGGCAGCTTTTTTCGCGACAGGCAGCTAGAAAAGCTCCGCTGAAGAAAAAAACGACCTGATAAAGAGCACTCGAATAACTTCGGGTAAGAAGTATGAAGCCCTAAAAAACTAAGCCGCACTGCCTCTGATACTGTGGAAAATTGTCTCAAAGCTTCAACAGCTTCTCAGAGCTACTAAAATAATTTCCCTTGTCCTAATTTGCGTAGAAAATTTCCATACAGTACAAAAAAATTGATTTCTGTTTCGACACACTTTTTTAAGCTAAGCGAGCCAGTGACGCTCTTAAGGGCGTAAATCAAGGACCGTCAAAACACAAGAATCGCTTTAGTGAGAACGTACAATGAAGGTTGATTTGTACACATTTGTACTCTTGCGTTATGTACGTATATTCGAATTATGCGAATAATTCTTCCATATACGAATGCGAAAGCTAACAAATAACTTGGCATCCGATCAATTTGCCTCACATTTTATGATATTGAAGCCCGAGTGAAGTAGTCAAACTACCACGCTAACTAACGATTGTACATAGATTGCGAAACATGACTGACTTGATTTAATATTCTGTAAGTCTAAACTAATACTCGAATATACATATAATTTGGCATTTAGCCCTAACTCATTAAAGAAAAATTAAGCAATATTGTCATGCTTCATAATAAACTCAGTCCTTACTTCGTTCAGAAAAAGTTTAGCTGCTTAATAGAAAGTCAGCAGATTTTCTATTTTGTCTTAAGAATTTTCACATTGTAGATATTTCGAACTTAAACACTCTCACCGCTCACAACTCCACCCGCAGTGGTAGCACGGAATCGTTTATAATACGTACATTAATTCAAAAGACCCGTGAAATGAAACTCCAAATGAATATAAGCTTTTCAAGTAAGCCGGGCATGCATAAAATTCCCCAGCTAGCGAGAACTGTGAGCAAGGCCGAGCCATACCCAGTTGAGCTGTGAGGCAGGTTTACGATCATTAAAACCTCCGCTGGTGCTACCAGCTCATTCAGGTCTTCAGTGAAATGCGTAGTAAAGAACGGAAATGACATGCAAAGGAGCTTAAAGTATCACAAATAATAGAAAACGGTTCGAATGTGCTTTGATATATCGTACGGGGGAAAACGAACCTCGAAGGTCATCAAAAACACATTAGTAATCAAGATGCGATAGACAATTCTGTGAAGGTAGGTTTTCGAGTCGAGACGGTCAGACACAGCAGGCTCATAAAATTATATGCTCACAGTTGCAAGGAAATTTAGCGTTTTATGATCAAACAATAGGTAGACGAAATTTTCCACGGGGAATTTTACTTTTCAGAGGCTTTCTGCGGCTGTCTGTGCCGGTATTGCTTTCGATGTCAATAAGGTTTTTTATTTCAGCCATTATTTTCATATAACCGTAAAATATCTAGTTTTTATCAGATAACTGTGTAAAGCTCGTAGATGAGGTAAGAATATATTTAGTGCTGGTTACATTACGCTGGTCATGAAGTAGTCTTTTTAATCGTCATGACTTTTATCATTGCAAATTCAGTTCACAATGTTAATTTGATCAACTGATATAAAACACACGACCCACGACAATCCTCGCTATCGCTCACCACATGTGAGGTACGTCTTGTGCCACCAGTAGTGTTCACATTCCATTGATCTCTGCAAAATATTCCAACAAAAAATAATACCTCACGCTGATCTATAAGCTCTCCAAAACCCATAAATAAATGTTCCACAAATTTGATAAAAAGTTCTTCGTAAAGTACTAACTGTTTTTGAGAACACTCTTAACCCGCCATAAATACTTATATATCAGCTCACTTTGAGTTATTTCGTTTGAGTAATTTATATCTTTGGTGTTTAATCTACGTAGTTGGAGTAAATTTAGCGCCCCATGGTTTTTTACTCACTATGAAAAATGCCTAGTCTTGAAAAAATACCTGACGTAAAACTACGACGGAATTAGAAACAAAAATAAAACAAATTGGAACAAATGTACTATTAAAGCATGAATCAAACCAAATGATACATTCAAGAAAAATTTGTTTCTTTTATTAATTCTTAACCTATGTAGCTCTTCATTTGTACAATATTTAAATAATATTTAAGATTGATATAACTCAGCTATCGTAGAAAAGAGTTTTTAACAATAGCATGAATTTGTATATTGATGTGCTCTTTCGGTGAACTCGAGCGTAACAAAGCGGAAGTTACTCATATGAAACGAGTCTTTATTTCGTCTTGGAATGGGAGAGCATTAACGGATTAAAGAACAGAAATAAAACATGCATTGGACTCAAAATGTGCTCGTAAGTTTTTACCAGCGCGACTACGAGAGTGTGCAGGTTTCAATGAAGTTAATTCAGTAGCGCTCATGGCTCTTTGAGAGATTACTGTTATATCTACAATTTATGGACACAACGGCAACAAGCGGCTTTTGTGCGAGATATTTTTTTATTGTTACTAGATTGCCTCACTCATTCTTTAAGTCAGTAATTATTAATTTCTAGAAAACATGTCGACTTCACAAAGACATCGTCACCTACAATGTTTCATAGACCACACAGAAGTTAAAAAAATCTTTGTGCTTGTTCCAAGTTCCGAGTAAACATGTTATGTTTACACTTAAGAAGATTTTTGAGTTCTTTTTTGGAGTACTTATCTTGTATCCGTTATATTTTGATACATGGGTTTTACATTGTAGCCAGCAAGGCCGCAAATCATTGTACGAGTATAACTGAATTTCTTATTTTCCTTCTCCTCATCTTGAAGGCTTCACAGTCGTCGGTACAAATACAAAAACTCTTACTGTAAATATTACATCTCAGGTACGCAATACATGACAGAGGAAATTTCTTAAAACTGGCAAGACATATATAGAATTAATGAAAAGAAAATTTGAAAAGAAAAAGTTGAAGGGACCATATCACTTGGGGGGCGAGAAAAGAACACGTTCAATAATGATGTGCTTCGGTGTTCAAAGATGTGTTTCAAGTGGTGCTGAATTTTCAATTGATTGATCAATACATCGTCTCAAGATAAGTAAAAAGTTGAATTTTCTGAATTTTTTCCCCAGTCGACTACCGAAGGTACAATTGAGGACTAGCGCCCTCTTGCCTTCAAGATGACGATCAGTCTCATGTGAAATAACGCAATTTTCTGTATCACTGATACGGACTGCCTTCTCTGAGACAGTTTCTTTTCGTAAAAATACGTGTCTGAGAGCCCGGACCCTTGGATTTTCTCCTATTTTACTAATAATGGGTGTTTAATTGAAAATTGACCCAACGAGATACATCCACTAATGATTTATATATTCTCTTGCTATTAATAATTAAAGCCTTTGGTGTGATAGATTCTCATTAACTTCGCTCAGCAAGCGTTGATTGAATTTTTATAGTTCCACTGCTCAGCCAATAATGAAGCAGTTATTTTATTTTCATTAATTAACGTTGAATTATTGATTTAGCGTGAGAAACACATGATAGGTGTTATCTCCACTCATGAAAAGGAAAGTCATTTTGGAGATGAGTTGAAATTATCAGAACTTGGTGGAATGATATTGTAAAAGTCAGATCTTTTTCACAGTATCTCTTTAATTAGCAATCAAAAATGCTTGTATGATGATTTTATATACAGTTTAGATTACTCACAGGTTTAGGAATGCCCTGTAAAAAGCTTTTAAACTTTTTTTGAAAAGTGCTAAGTTTATTAGAAATGACTCTCACCTAACACAAATTACGAATGCCATTTAAATCTATTTTGATAAGTAAGATCCCTAGGAGTGAAATAGCAATGAAAAATAGTAAGAAAGTTTAGTTCGAACTTTTCGTGCATGCGCTTGTTTTAAACAAAATGTGCAGTGAAAAAATTTCATTTAATCAATATTCCCCCTGAATCAGGGTTGTTTTATAAGGACACAGAAATGACAAATTGAAAAATTAGGAAAGAAAGATACGAAATACACACTACAAGCAAGAGGTTCTCAGAAACATATTGCAAAGCATTTTCCAGTACAAAGACGCTACAAACGGATTTGAAACTTGAAAAAATGAAAAATGCAAGCAAGTGCGCAAAATTAAAATAGAAATAACTAATATGTCGAATCCATGTCCATTAAGAGTGGTCAACTGTTACCCTTCATTTTACGTTCCAACCTGATGTTTTTTCTATTTTAATTCCCTTACTTACCAGTATTTTCCAGTGTTTGAAGTTTTAAATCCAGTAGTTACGTCCATTAACTAGAAAATGATGTGCAACTGCGTGAAATATGTTTCTGAGAGCCTCATACTTGTTATTTATATTTCATTTTTTTTCATTTTCTAATGTGGTATTTCTATATCACAATTATACGAACCTATTCCACTGGGAATATTGATTGAACAAATTTTTATATCTCAGGTTTTGATGAAATGAGTACGTGCTCAAAACATTCGAACTAAATGTTTTCTGATTCAGTTTGTTGCCTCATTCCTGAATTCAGAATTAATACACAGAATATAACGTGTTTTTATACTTAGTGATGCGTGCACTTCCAAATTAGGTAGTCCGCAGTTCTACGGCTGAGAGATACTGAGATTGTAATTCACACATTGTTCTTAAAAATGAGAGAGTCTAGTTCTTACAGGCGAAAAGAAGCCTTTACTTGCTTAAACATTTGCGGTTCGTTTAAAGTTTCATGGTTTAGCGACTTTGAAAACTGTAAAATGAATTAATCACAACATATAGTATGTTGCATTTGCATACAGGCTGAAAATGCTCATATTGCATGTAGAGAAATGCAGCTGAATGCAAAAGTGCAAATTATCTTGCTGTAGGAGTACTACAACTTGAGCATGGCATTTTTTCTAGTTCGGCAGAAACAACACCTGAATCACACAAATGTTGAGTAGGTTAATTTACAGCCCACAAAAGATACTGACAACAATTCTCTTTTATTATTCACTAAACAATTCACGGCCTTTCAATTTGCATTTGCAAATTGAATCCAAATACCAAGCAGCGTAACTTGAAGAAAAAACTTGGAGTAGAAAAGGTATGAGCTGATGTCGGCACGGAAGCGCGATCTGTAATTCATAGCTTCGCTTTCGCGTAAATACGCACGAGTATCAAAAATCATTTCATACATCTCAACTGGCGTCACTGTTTCAAAAATAAACACAGCTAACTCGGGCCTAGCGAATGAATAATTAATACTTTCGACGGAAATACCCAAAGTCTTTTGTCATTTCCAGTCAGCAGAAAAGATACGTATGAATACATTAGCATGGATGCGAGGTTCGGATTAATCGTATCTTATTTTTCTGCTCAATGAAACTGTTTTTCTTTTTCAAATCTTAAACCAAATAACTTTGCTCCGTTGGTGCAGCATATGGATGATTTTTGTAAGCTTAGATTTTAGCGCACATTCAATTTGGTTTGATCGTATTCTGCAGGACTTAATTAATTACATAGAGAGAACAATGTTTGATCGTCATTCCAACTCTAAAATTGTGTAGCAAAGTTTCGGTGCACTCGTATTAAGGACTCTAGTAATAAATATTTCAAAAGGTATTTTGCAGCAAACAGAATATTTAACCACAAGGCATCTAAGGAGATTTTAAAGGCTTTTAAGGAGATTTCAAAGGCTTTTAAAAAGATTTCGAGGGCACCTAAGAAGATTTTAAAGGCCTTCAAAATAAATTTCGAGTGCACCTAAAAAAATTTCAAAAACTTTTAAGAAAATATCAAAGGTTTTTAAAAATATCTCGAAAGTATACAAGACGATTTCAAAGGAATTCTAGGCGCTAAATCTGCTATTTGGCCTATTACCTCCACTCCGATTTAGTTGACCTCACTATTCATTCTGAGCTTTTTGTTTCTAGTCAACATGAAACCTAAAAAAGGAGCTATTGTTGAGAAACATTTCACTTTCAAGAGGTCATGAGAACTCTATAATTGCTTCCTTTATTGCAATGAAGATTCAGTTATTAGCCAATCACATGAATTATTGTATTAAGAATATTTTTAATTTCTGAATCCTTACGCAAATATTTTCCTGCTAATTACATGTGACATTGAAGAACGAAATAACTGTCAATTAACTAACGCTTTTGTTTAATGACGAACTTGCGTTGAAATGTACGGAATATCGTGGCTAGTCTTCTTTTCCCAGAGAAAACACTCTGCCTTGGCATTGAACCAAAGTGCTTCTGACAATGAGGCAAGCAGGGCATCACTTGGCCAGGGAACCTTTTATATGAACCATCACTAAACGCACCCAAGCCTTGCACTCCATACAGAACCATCACTAAACGCACCCAAGCCTTGCACTCCGTACAGAACCATCACTAAACGCACCCAAGCCCCGGAACACGTACAGAACCATCACTAAACGCACCCAGCTCTGCACTCCGTACAGAACTATCACTGACGAATACAAGCGCCAGAACGCGTACAGAACCATCACTAAACGCACCCAAGCCCCGGAACACGTACAGAACCACCGCTGAGGAATACAAGCCCCGGCACACGTACAGAACCATCGCTGACTAACACAAGCTCCGAAACACGTACAGAACCATCACTAAACGCACCCAAGCCCCGCACTCACACATGACGTTGAGCATGACGGGAGCGCTGGTGACGGAGCCCAGGGCGTTGGTGGCCCTGCAGGCGTATGCCCCCCGGGCCCGCCTGGTGACCCCCTGCAGCACGAGGCTGCGGCCGTGCAGAATCACGCGGGACAGGTTCCCCCGGTCCCCCGCCCTCAGGGCCGTGTCCTGCAGCGGGGGGGCAGGGTTTTGGGGAAGAAAACTTTAAAATTTTGTAGAGGATAATACTTTATGGTTTTCTATGGGACAACTTGAAGGTGTCGTGGGGAGAGACAAGTTCAGGGTTTTGTAGTGGTGGCACCTTGAGGGTTCTGAGGGGGAGGCAACTTGATAGTTTTGTAGGGGAGACGAATTGAGAGTTTGTAAGGGACTTTGAGGGTTTTGTACGGGACATAAATTGTGTTGTTTGGCAGAGATAACTAGAGGGTTATACGGCGGAAACAAGTTGAGGGTTTTGTAGGGAAGAACACTTGCAAGTTTTGTAAGGGTGGCAATTAGAGGTATGGTTGGGTAGCGGACACGAATTGAGTTTTTTTTGGAGAGGTAACTCGAGAGTTTTGCAGGGAAATCAATCTGAGTGCTTTGTAAGGAAAACCACTGGAAGGTACAGGGTCAGGCAAAATGATCTGACACATTTGTAGGTTAAGGAAAAGGCAGAAAGTAAATAAACAAAAAAGTATTTCTATTTTCGAAAAGCACATCGAATGCCATTTTTTTCGTACAATGTCACTTTGTTTTGTTTCTTTATAATGCCATTGTTTTTCGTTTCTTTGTCAGTTGCTGCCATCAATTGGACTGGTGAGCATCGCGTTTTCATTGTGGAAACGTTTATCAAAACAAACGAATCTGTAACTGCAACAGAAAGAGCGTTCCGTTTAATTTTTAAAAACCTAATGAAATAAAATAGCATTATATGTACTTTTCAAAAATAAAAACACTTATTTGTTTTATTACTTCATTTGCATTTTATTAAACCTACAAATGAGTCAGATCATTTTGCCTGACCCTGCATTACAGAGCTGGTCGCTTGAAGGCTTTTGGTATAGACTCGTGAAACACTTGGAAAATAGTAGAATTTTCATTATGCAATGAATTGATTTTGAGCTATCACGAGTTAAAATAACCGTTGATATCTGATCCGTACTCTGCTAGTCAGGGACTACCCGTATTGTAGAGCTGGTAGTACATTCAAGAGTTCTTCTACAGTACAAGCTGCCCCAACCACTCTGGTCCCACACTGCAAGTTGCCACAACCACTCTGGTCCCACACTGCAAGTTGCCACAACCACTTTGGTTCCACACTACATGTTGCCACAACCACTCGGGTCCCACTCTACAAGTTGCCACAACTACTCTGGTCCCATACTACAAGTTTTCTTAATTAATTAAGTAAGTCTTCCTCCAATTGACCTAAGCTATAAAACGCTCAAAACTTGACCATTGTAAGTATCCGCAAGTCACCTGAACAAAACAGTTTGTTTAACATGTCTGTGGTCTGAATTTAAGAACCCATTACACCCTGGGTCATTTTTTACGAGTAGGTCACATGAAACAATACCCAGAATAAAAACTCGCAAAACAGCTTTTCGATCAGAGATGTGGAATTCAAGTCGACAGCACCGATGCCCCCCAGCCGAGCTCACCCTGTGCATCCACTGCACGCTCGAGGCAGGAGGGTTCGCTTGAACGTCGCACTCGAAGTAGACGTCGTCGCCTTCCTTGATGGAGTGAGGGTCCAGCGCCGGGGCCAAGCGGGCCTCCACCTCTGGAGGGTCTGGCAGGAGACATAGAACTGCGTGTGAGTCTTAGTTTAAAAGCATTTTGACCTTCTGAGTCCTGAACTTATGAATAGTCCTCCAAATTTGCTTGGAACTCAACTGTGTTGCTTACACTTAACTTATGGTTCATATAAGTTTAAATGGATTGCGCATCAATGTATTCAATTTGCGTGCAGCCAGACGCACAAAATTCTCTAGCCTGGTGCTCAAGGAAAGCTTCCATGGTTCTCTAGCTGAGAAAATCTAAAAGTATGATGAAACCAAGTAACCTTGATCCGAGACTGAGCTATTCTTTTAGCACTCAAAGGCTTATCATTTCTCCCCTGCACTGGCGTTCAGTAAGTCATGTAACTGTTCTTACTTTATATACATGTTCGCGCACATCAGTCCATGAACACATACAATCATCTTATGTCTGAAATCAAGAGAGGAGACCACGATCCCGGTTATGTACGAGATAAAATGGTCCGCAGAACTGTATTGTACAGAGTTTGCAATTGCTACACTCCTGTTAAAGATGCTAAAACGGATTTGATCGTAAGCAGATTTATCAAAATACGCATAGGAAACAACTTCATTGAAAGTTTTATGATCGGCTTATATCGATCCAGGTGTAGGTCCAAAGAAGGCTGAATTCTGTTCGTTTAGGTTTGACGCACATGATATGTGTTTTTGTTTCTCTGTTATTTCACTCATCAGCTCAAAAATAAAAATAGTTCTTCGAAATCACAGAAGAGTAACCCAAATGACGAGAAATGTCAAAAGCGTAGGGTAAAACAGAACGTGGAATAACTCATGATTTTTTTAAATAACTCATGATGTACGTCGTCAAAAAGAGTATGAAAAATTTTATCATGCCAAAAATTATTTTCGTGTTTCTTTCCAGTTTTATAACAGATGCGAGTATGCTTTGAATAGCACAAGAGAAAAGTTTACAATTTTAACAAGCGAGAATATTATGTAACGATGAAATCGAACGAAAGATTGAAGTGATCTGAGCTACGTTATTGAAAAATGCCTCTCATTTTTACAGGCTCCTCAAACGTTCGCTAAAATGGTACTGGGGAACTGACATGTAGACCAATTTAATTTTTTCGAGCAAGTCGCGCTGCATAAATCTAAAATAACACGGCCTGTTAAAACCGGTGATGAGGATCAATATTTGGATGATCCAATGCGCGCACCCCTTGGGTGGCCTGAAATGAAGGAAAGTTCCCCTACTTCACAACTTCCCTAATAAACTGATTTGGCCGCTGATTTAAGCAAACCTTTTAGAACTGAGAGCTGAATAATAGCATTGTATTTCAACAAATGACAAACATGTGGCCAAACTTCAGAATTATATCGCTACGCCATATTACGACCCGCTCGAATTTCAGCCCACTGGCAATAACTTGCCCGAGTGTCGTGCCCCAAGCGATGGGTTGCGA
>VOMN01075530.1:0-13259 GCA_014899125.1 Orchestia grillus
TAGATAAGAGAAAATTCCCGGGTCCGTATTCCTAAACTAACAGCGAGACGGTCAGATAAGGCAGTATCAGTGATACTGAAAATAACATTATTTCATGTCAGAGTTATCATAAATTAGAGGGCATCTCAAGAAATTAACGTCACTTGACCCCCACCATTTTGAGGGGCGCTACTATTGGTTCCTAGACACAGCTCCTAGCGCCTCCTCCGTCACCTGACGGAGGAGCTGGTCGCCGGCCTAACTAATACCTATCCGCGAAAAATTTCAGTCCAAAAACAGAAAAGTGGATAATCTAAAGAAGACATGCAGGGAAATGTGGAGGATAATGTATCAGTTCACAGTTAAATACCTCTTAACTATTGTTTTGTGGGACAAGCAATAATTTTGCTATTCACCAGCAAAGGTGGTTTTTCACTGATCCCATCAATGGTAATAACCTTTGCAATTGGGGAAATACACTGAAAACATTCATTTAATCCGGCCACTCTGACTGAACATATAAGTGCCAAAATTTCTATGCGTGATAGCCTTGGATGCCAAGTGTTTTCATCCATCGCTGCATAAAAACATAGCACGCGACTACGCATATGCAAACCGTCTAAAGAAACGACTTTACTCAGCGACGTCCGCGAAAAGATCTTCAAAAACAAACACCCCACGAGAACATTTTTGCGTCTTTTTACTGGACAAATTTCCCGAATAAAAGCGAAGTTTTTCAGGCAGTCATCGAGTACGCTTGCACAGGCTTTGTCCTGAGGCAGTGTTTCGAGTCACAGCTTCTGAGCAAGCAGCGGCTCAGCAGCCTTGTTTGGATGCCCCTCGTAGGGCAAATACCCAGAGCTCTTTTCCATGGGTCTGGCCGACGACCTTCTCGGCTGAACAAACACGCTCTGGGGTCCCTAGTTGCCACCGACGACAATGAAACGAAGGACAGCAATGCGATTCTAACAACTTTTCTCCGCTGGTTTTACGTTCAGTTTGTTCTAAAAGGTTTTTTATCCACCTGAAAATGAACACTGAGGAAAAATACATATTGTACTGCATATGTTAGTTCTGCTACTGCAATGACAACAGAGGTTCACTCGGTGTAGATAGGAAGGTACTCAATTTAGATTGATGGAACTGTTTTCAGAGAACAGCTTAGAGCGATATTAGTGTAATTAGTGTATTTGTTAGGAAAGGCCATCCATGAATGATGAATGGAAGTTCTTTCGGCCTGATTGAAAGCACAACTTTTCAAGCATAAAATGAGTACCTTATCAGGCACAAAAAGCCTACTCTATAAGGCATAAAATTTGTACCCTATAAGGTATAAAGTGGGTACCCTATCAGACATAAAAGGCATGCCCCATAAGGGATAAAATTCGTACCCTATAGGGCATTATATGAATACCTCATAAAAGATAAAATACATGCCCTATGAGACATATAATGCAAACCCTATAAAGTAGGGAATTCGTACCATATAAGGCATAAGATGAATACCCAATAAGGCATAAAATGCCCACCCAATTATGAGGTGAAAACTTGTTAAATTTACTTATTACCTGAAAAAAATCCTTTGGAATTTTGTGTTCCCTCTCCATACAATGGTGTGATACAGTAAAAGTTACAGCACGCAAACCGTCAGATCTTTTCCAGGTTTTGTGTCGTTCATCAGGCCAGACGACGACAGATGGGCTGTGCTCTGGCCAAATCAGTATTAAGGTTCGTAATCCACAGCGTAACTTAATAAAGCACGAGATTTTTAGTGTGATCTTCCGTTTAGTTTCTCTGAAGACGACATGAAAAGGAAATAGAAACTCCACTCCCGGAAGGTCGTCACTTCGCCAGCTTTCCGGTGTCCACAGTGACGTCATCGTCAAAAGACTGTGTTTCTCGCACCGCACCTTCAACCATTCGCATGCGAAGGAAAACGTCGGGAAGTATAGACTAACGAAAGCATCTTCCGAAGTAATCTATTATGTATCGCTCTGTTGATTAATTCCAATGTTCTACATTATTTGAGCTCGTGCAAGCATGAGGGCTCAAATTAAGGTATATTTTTTAGACCATTTTTATTAACCGGTGGGGTAACTTTGACAGTAATTCAATTCTTTACTCTTTAAGATAAGTTGAAGGCACATATTTACCCACTCTTCCCGTCATTAACTCAATTCTAGCTCATTCATATACGTGGTGGCAGAAAGACTGGCAGCCCCGTGAGTAGTAGTAGTAGTACTAGTAGTAGTAGTAGTAGTAGTAGTACTGGTAGTAGTAATGGTAGTAGTAGTACTAGTAGTAGTACTAGTAGTAGTACTAGTAGTAGTGAAGCAGCGCTTTAGTAACTAAAACATAATTATTAAAGACGGAAGGCTAATCAACCAGACCAGCTTGACGTAAGAGCACGTGAGTCGCACTACATGGAGACGCGTGCCCCTCCCCACACTGCCCCTGTGACTTACTCGGAACACTCAATACAATTATGCTTTCACTATGCCATGCGTTTGTTTAGTTTAGACAAATATGCTGCCTACTGATAGGATTTATGTTGGCCTGCTCTTTTCGTAATCGTTACACAAAGAGTAGAATTGGTGCGCCTTCAAAAAATTCTTTATGGTATAGAAAAGAGTTGGGCAACCCTAAAGTAATTTAGAAAGTGAAAGGTTAAATTAGTTAATCTGTACATAGTCTTGTTTGCGAGCTTGAGTTCTGGTCTAGCGGTCGTACGAAATAACAGTCACATCCCAGAAGCGAGTGAGCTGAGACGCTTCTTTTCTGCCAGTGGTCTACTCTTCTCATTTGGCGAGCACCGTCACCACGTAGACAGAAAAGTTTAGTACGGAATTATAAATACAGTGATTTTATTATAGATAAGCAGTTTACACAACATTTTTGCACAACTCAATACAAATATTACAGAACTTTGGCTTTTATAGTGAAGAAGCGTCACCTCCCCGCCTACATCGCGCAGAAAGGGAATGAAGCATTAGCGTATTAGTTTTCAAACCTAACATCTCAATCATTCCATTCTAAAAGTAAAAACGGGTAAAAATAGAAAATGAACCGCACCACTAGTGTCCTCGTAACATAATAATTTTAGCGATCTATGTTCTATCGATGAAAAAACATAATACCAGCATCTCAACCTTATTTTTAGATGACCAAGCTCCAAAATATCCAAGCTCGTTTTTCCCTGGAAACCGAAGTAAGCCGATCCGTTTTTCTGTAGGGGCTTCAGCAGACCCTGTACACAGATCTGTCAGCGACCGATCAGTTGCGTCCACCTTGATCTACCTCTATTTGATTTGGACCTGTGTTTACCCCACAGGTCTTGGCTGGGGCCGCACTGGCAGAGGGGAACACTAGACTCCATCTGGTGCGGCGACTTCAGTTGTTTTGATTGGGACGTAAAAGCGTCCTCCAAACAGGCCAACAGTCTGAAGCGAGCCGTCTCTGGGGAATGCTGGCGAGGCTCATTGCTTTGATCTGTTCTCTTCAGAGCTCATTTTATACGACTTTGTTTCAGTTCCTTCGGCCTACTTCCTTTGTACCTTTACCCCATTTCCTCTGTTTATTTGGCCCATTTCCTCTGTCCTTGAGCTCGTTTCCTCCGTTCCTTTGACTCATTTCCTCTGTTCCTTTGGCCCATTTCTTCTGTTCCTTTAGCTCATTTCCTCTGCTTCTCTTGCCCATTTCTTCTGTTCCTTTAGCTCATTTCTTCTGTTCCTTTATCCCATTTCCTCTGTTCCTTCATCCCATTTCCTCTGTTCCTTTGGCTCTATTCGTCGTACGGAGGCTATCAAATTCCACGGCAGATATCGAGTAATCTCTTCACCACATCCACCCTCACAAACATGTTATCATTAGACCAGTCTGTTGTTCAAAACCTTTTCCAACACAAAAAAGTTAACTTAGATGTTAGACAAAATTCCAAATTTTTCACAAATGGTTTTCTCCTCAATCGCAAACGTTTAAGGGGTAAAAAACTTCCTTGAAATAAATCATTTAAAATTTGACGGCTAGTGTGAATTAGAATTACTGCGTGCAAAAGACTCATCGTTACGCAGTATTATTGTTCTTCAAGTATTGAGTTTTGAACTTACAAAAAATCAATAACAATTGTATTGTTACTAAGTTTCGCGCTTGTTTGTGAAGCAGCTTCCCTGACGCTAATGAAAAATTGTTAATTATTTCAATCCATCCGAAAAAATTTTCAGTATGCAAAAGCCCGTCTGCTCACGGAAACATTACCCGATTTCAAGTTTTGTAAAGTTCACCAATTTACTTGTACTTCCTGTTCAACAATCCATATAATGTCTTCCTCCATTCTTATTGAAAAACCCCACGCGAGATCATTCCTGTGCGCCAAGCAATGTGTACCATTACTACGAAGTTCATCGCAGGTACTCCCGCTAATGAACCGCTAAATCACTCCCAGTGCTCCCAAAATAAGGAGCTTTCAGCATCACACTTGCTCCCGCGGAAGTCCTCGAGAAAAGCTGGGCACTTACATCAGCGCGAGCGCCATATTTAGCAATGCGTGGCTGCACATGGATGCCTGAAGTGGGCCTGTGCATGCATTAACTAGCAGTTATCGGTGCTCCAGCTCCAGCATTTGGTGTGCACCCTCTGTACAATTTTCTCGGAGCTAAAGGGCCTATTGAAAAGGGTATTTGGGGCGCGATTTATGCGACACACTCAGCGCTGGGTGCAGAGTGGAGTCTTGGAGAGCGGAGCCTTCGCTGAAGTGGTTGGAGCCTTGGACAAAAATTTCTCTTAAGTGATAGGATCAAATTTACCAAAGTAGTAGAAGACATGAGGTAACATTCAATGAAATGGTAAGAACATTGCATGAAAATTCATTGAAGCGTGTAGCTGGGGCCATGGGCGAAGCTTTACGGAGATGCTACAAACCTTGCTTGGCGATTCCCCGAATTGGCAGTTATTGTTGATAAAGCTGGGCTGAAGTGATAAAAGTTTAGATTGTAAATTCTCTTCAATGATACGAAATTCGAAAAAATTATCGTTGGACACTTGTCTCGAACAAAAATTTGCACTTGTTCTATGAGCTGCTGACTTAAATTTGCCCGTTTGGTGCAATAAGTCATGAAATCTTCAAGCTTTCAAGAAAAAAAAATTTCTGATGTAGAACCAGCGGCTTCAATTTTTTCCATGTGGAGGGCAATGGTCCCTGAAGTATTCAGATATCTAGGCGAAAGTTTCCTGTTTTAGGAGGAGGTATAAAGAAAAATATAACAAGAAGTTAGTGGTAGAAGCCTTAGAAAATTACTCAAGGAGAAAAAATACTAGAGAAGATTCTTGCATCAAGAGCTCTTCAAAGAGCATACCGTATTTTCTGACTCATTAGACTCTTGGAGGCATTTAAACGTCTTCAAACTTTGAAGCAAGAAATCAGAAAGGGAACTTTTCTTCGTCCATGCAGACCGTACCCAGAATCCTCAATTTTAATCACTGAACATTATGGATCGCAAAGAAAACGTAACAAACGATGATAAATTAATGACGGCGCCGTCACTTACATAGCTGTAAATTTCGAAGATTTTGAACGTACTGGTATCCTGCGATAAGGTATACTGTTTGTTTAAATCATACAATAGTGCTTATTGAACTGAGGCTCTATAATATACAATAGTTTGTTGGACGCAGAGTGGCTTTTGAAGTATTTTAGATGCGAAAATTTGTGCGCTTTGGACAGCGAAGTAGAGCGTTTCTGGAAGCAGTGCTTCACAATAAATCCCTCAATAGAGTACAACTGGGCTCTTAAAAAACGTTCATTTATTTCTTAAAGTAGTCAAAATTATTCCTGATGAAATGATGGGCTTGAACACCGCGCAGTTTATAACATCAGCAGTGATCACATATCATCCTAGTCCTGGCAGTTCAAAAGTGAGATTTACGCCATCAGAAGCGCTCTCCTTTCTCGACTCCTGGACCGAGACGTGAAGTTATTCCTCACTTTTGCAGCTGTTCGTCGATATTATGAGCCACGGAACGTTTTGAAATTAGACTAACTATTTTTTTTCACTAGGAGTCTCAGTCACAGAAATCTTGGGAATACTTTCGTTGTATACATTCACGTCATCATATCAAGACGATGGGCCGTTGGAACTCGTTCCCTATTCCGACACAAACAAAAATTCAGTTTGAAATGTTGCCCCAGATTTTTACTGCATCATAGAACAATCAAAATGTGTGTAGTTGAGTCGGTTAAAATTATCTGTAGGATACAACACGCACGCAAGTATTAAGGACGTAAATTTCCAGAGCGAGTGACCGTCTTTGAAACTGAGAGCCAATAAATGTACACCAATTTGGCTACTCACGTAATTTTAAAGCAGGATGAGCAATGAAAACACAAATCCTCTTAAGCTGATGACAGAATCGTATGACTTTTGAATCGAATTAATGGCTAACATTTCATTGCAACATGTTCCAGCATATAAATTCTTCTATAGTAACTATGATATTTCCGATTCTATCCGCATATTAATTTCCATTTTATTGTAGGAACACTGTGTTCGAGTTTTATCAGTTAATTAATATTTATGCGAGTGACCATGTTGAACGAACTTACCAATCGAAAATACATCCACTCCATCCCATTGAACTCGAATTCACTTAAAAGTTATATCAGTTTTAAATGCAGTGGCTTTTTCCTGTTCATCACAGATTCCTTCTAAAAAATGATGCTAATAAATTTCCCCCTGAGCAACATATATGAACTTGACCTCCCGCCAAACTGAGCTTGAACTGAGTTTAAAAAAAGTCGACTTATGGCTGTAACCCACGAATCCACGTAGTTAATATGAATATATTTCACTGATCATGGAAAACTGCGTTCACTTTGCCGGTCGCAGCCCATTTAATTCAATCATAATTCCGAATTTATTTCCCGCATTCAAAAAGTGGACAAGCCTCTTTAGCCTGGGCTGGCAAACACAATCACTGAATTCAAATTTACTCGAACGGACGTAAAAATCCGTCAAGTTCTTCGGTCGTGGAACACAAATTCAATTGGAAATTCACAAGAGCAAATGTGAGGATGTGATTTCTTCTCCATATTGACTGACGCGAGCAATTAAAGGCAAGTGAACTGCAAAGGCGCCGGGGCCGCCAAATTATGATTGCTCTTCAAATTACTCCGAGAAAAAGTTCCAATGGACTTTGTTCCTGATTCTTGCTGCAAATTTCGGAACTACTAATAAAACTCTGATCGCGTCCTGAATCTTAATTGGCCACTGCCAGCCATGGTACATAATAGAGACGATGAGGGGCCACTGCCAGCCATGGTACATAATGGAGACGGTGAGGGGCCACTGCCAGCCATGGTACATAATGGAGACGGTGAGGGGCCACTGCCAGCCATGGTACATAATAGAGACGGTGAGGGGCCACTGCCAGCCATGGTACATAATGGAGACGGGTGAGAGAGTGCTCTTTTTCTTTAAAAGTGCATTAGAGAAATTGAAGGATTTCTGAGAACTCTGTTTCGCGACACTCGCGAGAGAGGGAAGTTTTAACTTTGCTTGCTTCCAACGCAATGGTACTAGGGACGTCCATCCTGAATTTTATGGCACCAAAATACGTACAGTTTTCGTGAAAAGGGTCATTCCGGGAATTTTTACTGGCTGTTGAAACTGACTGACTATTCTTTGATTCCTAGGAGGCTACGATCCTCAATGGAAACTTTTAAATACTGCCAATGCTCCATTCCGCGCTTAAAATCTAAAATTGAATTTACACTTGTGTCACATGGGCTTGAAATTACCTGATTATTGAATACTTCCATTATCATGGAGAGTGATGCAAGTAGGTCTGTTTGAAGATGTTATGCTGTTTCCTGTTATTAAGACCAAAGCTGTTTACTGCGAGGAAGAAAAGAGCTAATTTCGTGTATTTTTATCACCCTCCTATGCCCCGAAATATCTTAAAATTCTCGGAAAAGGCCATAGCAGCACCATAGCAGCGGCAACATGGTAACCATGACCACTTATACTACATCTTCCTTATCATGTCTGCAGAATCCCTCCACTCTCATGTAGTTACACCGCACATACAGTATCCATATGTCTGACAATTTCTGTACAATATTGTCAGTCAGTGTCTATAAAGGAGAGGAGCATCGTAAGCATTCATCAAAACATTTACTGTGCACCCCAAAACGCAGCTTACTAATAGCATCTAATAACAGGTCAAATCGTACCTCATGGTCCACGATATTTTTATTTAAAATTCGATTTTTTGACGTTATTCAAGTTAAAATTTGGACTGACGTCTCCCGTGGCAGCGAAGTATCCGTCGACTTAGGTAGGTGTACAACAACTGCAAAAGGGTTATAAGAAACGTTAAATTTCCAGAACTATAATTTTTAATGAAAAAATGTACCATAAAATACGAATTGACCTGTTGTGAGATAATGTTTGTAAGCTACATTTTGGAGTGTACAGTAAATGTTTTGATTTATGGGATATGATATTTTTAATTTCTAAATTAATTAAAAACTGTTAGTGCTTGAGAACTGAAGTCCGATGTTGACGCAGCAGAAAAACTTGCCATTAGCTTCCGAAATTTTTATCGAAATGGCTCTATTCAACTTTGGATGAGTAAACTCGTCCTATCGTAGAGTAAATAGGATTGAAATGAGTATGTTCGTCCTTCCTTAACCTCTCACGAAGTAAACCAACGATTCTTCAGTGTACTCGTATATCTGAAACAAATCAAAATTGCCTAAGCCTTACAAACTTTTATCAGAAAACCTACCAGGAGAGGGCTTAAAGTTCAATCTATGTGCAGATGCATTCTAGGGCTCGAATATATTGCTAGAAACATTAGTATGTTTTCAGTGGTAATGATGCACCCATATTTACCACATTCTTTTATCGCAATTCTCGAATCACATACACATCTCACACGAATCAGTGACTTGATGCTACTCTTAGATATCAACTAACAATTTCGTAGCTCGAGCAATTTAGCACTCTATTTCAGGGAATTTATCTCCATCCCTCGCCAGGTAATTCGCAGTTTCGAAGCACTTTACTCTCAGATCACAATTTTTATCGTAGTCGTCACACCGTCTCCCAGTTGCTGCAACAAACACAAATGTGTCAGGTACCGCCTCGCGCTGTAATCAGAAACATATTCACCAGAAAACTAAAACTTTAACAACGAAGTCAGCACTGCTAAATGAAATAACTTTGGCTTTTACCGTACGTTACGGAAAGAACTTTGTGCAGAGTGTGAGAGGAAATTAGCTTCGAGTGGAGAAGGTGGAAAAACACGGCGTACAATTTCGAGATTCAGCAACGTTAATTAAAGCGAAATGCGCAATTCTCGACCCATGATCCTAATGTAGTCTGTCCAAAGGGGATTTTGATCCATTTTTTGGTTGAAAAGTTGTTCTTCAAAAGAAAAAGTTAGAGAAAAATGGGTCTCACTGAAACAATGAGCAGAAGATTGAAAAAAACAACAAGCTCGCGGGCAATGCCGGAGATGTTTCCACTCACTCATCGTTTAATTAGAATGGTAAAGTAATCAGTTCTGACATCCGAATGTTAATAATCAGACATCGTCCATGCATTATTGAGATATTCAACAGCTCCGTCATTGGTGTAACACTTGGTTCAGTTCGTTTGTCCTCGCGCCCAGTGCCACTAGAGGGACGAAATTGAAAAAATCTTGCCAATTTTAGGCGTTGCCGCTGCCGCCTGCAGCTGCAGCTGCCCGTCCCTGGAAACACCGAATAAAATTTGCATTAGAATTTGATGCTGCGCTCAGAATGTTGACTTTAAACATGCCTGCAGATGGATTTTTGTTTTGACGGACAAAGAGTGTGTTCTTTTTTGATACGCGTTCTCCAGCTCACGCGCATTTCAGAGCGTAACTGAAGCTCAAGGAATTTATTGGTGTACTGGTGTAAGGGATGCGAGACAAGAAAGTGGTCTAAATGGGCGAGTTATAACGAAAAAAATATACTAAATGCTGAATCAAACACCACTGGAAAAGAGATTTTGTTCTTTTTTACTTCATAGCTTGTGTACCTGGATAATTAAATTTTATCTCCACCAGCTTTTCGTGTGTTACTCTCTTTGTGAACTTAGCACACCCTCAGTGTGCTAATCGTAGAATTATATCGGCCGTGTAACTCTACGGTGAATGCATCTAACATTTCATTAACAATTTCATGAGAAAATGTTCAGAACCCGAGATGAGACAGCCGCACTCAAAAATTGGCCAAAAATGAATGGAAAACAAGTTCATTATTGTTAATTTAAATACAACTAACATTCTAATGATTTATTTTTCACTTTTACGTCAATTATTTGGATCATAGCATTGTTTCTATGTGTCATCGAGTATAACACCTGCCATCTATGTACTCATTTGGTTTAAATAATTGTTAAAGATCATAACATACGAATCGTGCTTTCTCTGGCATGAATTCTTAGATACGGGATGTTATTTATTCAATATCCAATTAAGGTGATTTTCCAAGCCAATTTGTACCACGACTCGGACAGTAGCGTACGTATGTTTTTCGGCGCAATGCACACCAACATCATACAATACATACCAATTACACACCAGTTACATACCAATTACATTTGAATTACAAACCAATTACATACCAACTACATACCAACTGCAAACCAATTACATACGAATTACATACGAACTACGTACCAATTACATACCAAGTACATACCAATTACATAGAGTACATGTAACTTTCGGCCACAACTGAGGTAACAGTACACATGTGTACGTGGCGTAATCGTCACCAGCACTTTCCAGGTCACGTAACGCCCTTGCAACCCGTCGATAATTTAGTTCACCAAAAACTCAGCTCTCATGCACACTAACAATCATGTAAATTTTCTGCCTTTAGTATTTTGAAAGATTTTAACAGAATGGCGAGTCTGAGCTGGATATTGTTCACCGATTTATTAATGTTTGAGGTCCCAAGGGAGTTTGATTGGCCCTGTTGTACTTTTCTCCGCCTGGCGAATGTATGTCAATATTTAGTACGCTTTCTTCGAAATGAAGGAAATGAATACCGCGAATAAAACAAATGTCCAATAGCCCGTATAAGATGGAACACAAAATCACACTTTTTTAACGAAATTTCACGAGCGTACAGCGGAAAACCGTGCACTTCGAAATAAAACCGTGCACTTCGAAATAAAACCACGCACGTCGGAATAAAACCGTGCACATTTTAATAAAACCTTGCACATCGAGGTAAGACCGTGCACATCGGGGTAAAACCATGCATATCGATTAAAATCGTCCACACCGGGGTAAAATGTGCGTATCGGGGTAAAACCATGCTCATAGGAGTAAAGCCATGCATATAGGGGTAAAACCGTGCATATCGGGTAAAAACATGCTCATAGGGGTAAAACCATGCACATCGGGGTAAAATCATGCATCTCGGGTAAAACCATGCACATCCGAGTAAAAGAGTGCACATCGGGGTATAAGAGTGTACGTCTGGGTAAAAGACTGCACATAGGTGTAAAAGAGTGCACATCGGTGTAAAAAAGTGCACATCGGGGTAAAACCGTGAAGGTCAAAGAGTGCACATCAGGGTAGATAAGGCACATCAA
This sequence comes from Orchestia grillus, assembly GCA_014899125.1. Taxonomy (NCBI): domain Eukaryota; kingdom Metazoa; phylum Arthropoda; class Malacostraca; order Amphipoda; family Talitridae; genus Orchestia; species Orchestia grillus. Next base: position 11,613 of record VOMN01075530.1, read on the forward strand.
GGGAAAAGAGTGTTCATCAGGGTAAAAGAGTGCACATCGGGGTAAAAGAGTGCACATCGGGGTAAAAGAGTGCACATCGGGGTATAAGAGTGCACATCGGGGTAAAAGAGTGCACATCGGGGTAAAAGACTGCACATCGGGGTAAAAGAGTGCACATCGGGGTTTAAGAGTGCACATCAGGGACACCAGCCCACAGCCATTCGTCTCGTGAATGTTTTCATCCTCATTTTCCATGCTTCAATCATACAACATTCGCATTCATTAGCGGGAAGTTCATCTCAATCTTACATGCATTCAAACTCCTTGATGTGAACTCCACATAAATCCTACATGTATTCGTACTCTCAACAGGAGTTCCATTTCAATCCTACACACATTCGTACTCTCAACAGGAACTCTATTTCAATCATACACACATTCGTACTCTCAACAGGAACTCTATTTCAATCATACACACATTCGTACTCTCAACAGGAGTTCCATTTCAGTCATACATACATTCGTACTCTCAACAGGAACTCCATTTCAATCCTACACACATTCGAAGCTCTCACTGTGAGCTCCCTCCCCCCGCCTGCCACGCACAACCTCCTCACCAAGTTTGGTGACTGCGTTTCAGTCTCCCTGGCAGGCACGAAGTCCAAGCCCAGATTATATTTCGAAATATATAAATTCCGTAGCATTAACTCACTCGAAAAATGACGAAGAATTTTTTAAAGTGAGCAGAAACGGCCGTTTGACTGCGTTTCGACCATTTTGTTGAGCTTTCATGCTTTGAAATATTAATATGAAGAGTAAATGAATATAATACGTTTGACTTAGAAGGCTGAGTCAAATTATTTTAGAGACAAAATAAGTGCATTGTTTTCTATAGTTTTTATTGAAAATTACTTTCCTATCACACTGCCTTATAATGGCTGTGTTGACGTCTTCCTTTAAACTGCTTCAATTTTTTTAAAGAAAGCATTCTTCTTTAAAAGTAAATATTTCGTATTGAAACACAAGAGTAACTTTTTTGGAATGTTCATGTATACAATGAAAACGAGTATACTGTAGTTCTATGTCTGCACACACACATAGGTTAGTGTCTGCACATCGTACATGTCCGTGCCTGCCAACTGCGCCATGTATATATAAGCTTTTGAGGTAAATGTCAGAACTAAAATAGGTACACGGAAAAACAATGACCCCTTAACTGGAAAAGAAACGCTCTTATTGCTTTTAACGGCTATGATTTAAAAGTTTAAGGCTTCCAGAAAATAGGAAAATCAAAAAATTCCAAGCAAGAATTACGCTTAATTAATTTGCAGGAGCCAAAATTTAATAAAATACCCTCACATTCCCACTGGAAATAGGTTCGAGATGATCAAAATTCACTACAGGGCGTTCAACTCCAAGCAATAGCACTCGAACTTCTTCCCTGGGCAGGTAACGAAAAAAGCAAGGCAGGTGCCTTGGAGTGCAATCCATCGTAGTCCTTGACGCTCCCTGGCCGGAAATTCAGCAGCTCTCGCCTTCCTGATAAGAGGATCAGCTGGGCTGTTGCTGGGCTTCAGTGCCCCTTGAACAGCGTTGCACCTGCGGTCGGAGTGAACTCGTGCGTTGGGAGTGAACTCGTGCGTTGGGAGAGAGCTCGTGCGTTGGGAG
>VOMN01075531.1:0-17095 GCA_014899125.1 Orchestia grillus
TGTGAACCTGTATCTGATATAAATTACTTGTGGTAAATAAATGTTGACAAATGTTTAGATATGTTTACAAATGTTTCAATGATACCATTTCGAGATTATGTTTTCCTCGTCCTGATTACGCTTTTTAACTCGGCTTTCATTAAACAACACAATATACTTTTTCTTTGTCATGCAACCGTATTTATCCGGCTTATCCTGCTGTACTATTCTTATGTTTCCACTAGTACAAAACTAAATTACCTAATATTTCATTTCCGTAGTTAAAATTGTAAATTAAGTGTAGGTATTTCTATTTAGGTTTAGTTTTGAAGGTAAAAATTAATACTCATCGTGTGTTGTGTGAATGGAGTTCTATGATAGTGAATCGATAATTATTTAACCCTGAACGAGTTCACCGATATCCTGCGTCTACCCTGCACCTCTCACAGCTGCTTCAAAATAACCCTAGGAATATCTCGCAGTCTGCAAAATGAAATATCTGAATAATTGATAACTCTGAAATAAATTCTGCTCAGAACTAATCGATTCCCATGTTGAAGAGCTTATGGATGAACGTCTCATTACTGATGCATTTCTCATCAAAATTCACGCATCACGCAATGGGAACACTCTAGAGCTCTCGGTCGCCCTCCGTATTGTGGGATTTTTTGTAGACGAGGCAAATCAAAGTGCTGCTGCTGTGGCTGCTGTCCCTCAATCCTTTAGAAACTTTGAACACACGGCTGCCCCTGTAGAGCACAATGCCCTCTGTGATTTGATATCCTCTGAACCCTCCAACGGGGAAGTTTCTTTACCTCTGACGGGGTCAAAACGTGTAATTTGACACGCCTAAACGGTGCACCTGGAGCCAAAATTGTTTTGGTATTCAGTAATTTGTAACTTCTTTCATGAGCTGCGCAGACGCCACTCGATGCTCTGTACTAGTTTCGGCAAGAAGCTGCAAATGCGCAGCGGAATTATTCTATAATATTTGAATTTACGAATGGCTTATATCAACTGTAACCTCAGGAATAATGTAATGAATAATATTCCTGATGCGCATGTTGTCTAAAACAGGATAACAACGTTGTGAAGAACAGCTAACGACTGAAATATAACACGTTAATAATTCGTGAGCTCTTTATATCAAAGAATACATTTACTCCCTCGACAATTTACTAAAAAATAGGGGATTTCAAAAAAATTATTACGTACGAGGGCGCTACCTAAAGCTGGTCGCCGCAGTAACGACTGTGCCATCAGTCTTCCATTATCTCAGTGTTTTTATCGTGTTGAAATTTCATTGTAACGACAAGACATCATCGACGACTTTTCGCTTCCGATAGATCGATAGATATATGTCCTGTAATTGCTTAAATTAATGAGCGTGAGCACTGTTCATATTGGCCCAAGTGAAAAATTGTTTATTTTCTGTATGCGAATAAGGTTTACCACACATTAAAAAAGAAAAACTTCCAATGCTTAATTTTCAGTGTAAAGGAACCTTTGCGTCGTTATTTACAATTAAAAAAATAACAAAACCCATGCAAAATTCTGGCCCTCAGGGGGCATAGGATGGGCTATAGGCAAAAGGGTTAGGTTAGTTAGGTTTGTCTACGGTATGCTATGGTGATTGGCGTCCCCAGGTAGATATTATTAGGCTAACTCAGCTTTAGTTAGGCCATCGGTACTTCTATTTCTCGTGGCCACTTTGTGTCTTTCCATTCTCTTTCCTTTTTCGTTGATGATTTTTCGTCTTTTCTTCCTCTTCCTTCTCAACTTACGGTTTCTATGTGCAGGGGACCTTCTATGGGAATACACTTTGTGCGTTGATTTTCCATTCTTCTAAGTCCATACTAAATGGTCCCTTCTCTGTGCTGCAAGATAGTCTGAGTTACTAAAGCCCTGCTATTCTAACTACTACTCTTTCATGCAAAATTTACCAGAAATTAAGGAAGCGTGTGCTGGAATCTTCTCATTTTCTCTAACTTACATATGTCCAAAGAAATGTTCAGGAAATTTATATTTCCCCAGTTTTCATGCTGCTACTAATCCAGAATTATTAGCGTATGGATGTAAAGCAATGGATTATCCAGCTGCATCGCGTTAAATCCGAGCTAAAATGGAAGGCCTGTCAGAAATCGGATTAAAATAAGTTTTAACTCATAAAATAACTTCAGAAAGTAAACTCACTTTCCGTAGCTTTGAAATTACGATTTCCTCGGTGCTCAAACCAAAGACGCTGGCGCTATGAAACCAACGAGCTTCCAACCGCATCTCAGAGCAAGATAGCTGTTTTTAGTACGAGTAAATTAATTAATTCAATAGGATGTACGGAGGGTTGTTCAGAAATGCTTACAGCAATTCAAACGTACCAATATGTCCTCATGAATAACGCATGAACATGCACAGTAGTAATTTTTTCATCTCATTGTCGTGCGTATGTTGACTTCTAAACTCTGTGAAAGTCTCAAGATCGAGCTTAGATATTTTATTGCTGAAGCTTAGATTACGGAAACCGTTTCGATCCTGATGAATCTCGCTTCTTTTTTGAGCAAAGAAACAGAGAGCTCGGGTTCAGAGTGTGCAGCTTTTGCCTACGTCGCATGACTTATTGCGGAAACATCTGTTCTTTAACAAACGAGTTCTGAATAGCTTGCATCCGGATAATGATGCCAAGCTGTTCGGTAATAATTATTTAATTCAAAGGAAATGTGGTGAAATATCGAGATATAAATATCGCTGATGAATAATCCCATTAATTTGCTGTTCGAAAGAAGCTTGTTGAAGTTCATGGTAATTTGTTCGATCTGTGAATATAGGTCACTTTTATCGCGATATTTGTTTTCCAATTACCGTATTTTTAAAATTGATAATTATAAAATTAAAAATTATTTGCGCTTCGCGTTTTCTTCTTTATTCAAAAAGTCCCTGTTATATTTTCTGAACATTTATGGTAAACTTATGTTTCTAACTTGAGTACCTGGCACAAGTTTTTAGAGAATGTATGTATAAAAATCGCGAACAATACTGAACTTTCTACCAGAATAGGTTTCAATAGAAGTGGAGGAAAATTGAAATGAAATGACTAAGTGAACCTGTGCATTTATGATAAATATTCTCCTAATATGATGTTTCCTTTGAAAAATTATCTACCCATCTAGTTATAATTTACGCGAACATCAATCTGCTTCGTTACTAACACGAGCTCTGCATTCACCGGAAACCTATTTATTCATAGAAATTATACAAACAACAGAGTAGTGATTCATGCAGTATTCTAAAATACAAGCTCTAGGTAAACTTTTGCGACGTGTGTTTAGTCCGTTTGGGTGCCAAAAACGGCGTGGCAGTCTCGCCACACAGTCCAACGTCTAGTACAAGAGAATACATCTGTTAGACATCTATTTACTTGTACGACATCTATTCAATCAGTAAGTAGATGACATCTATTTGAATAGAGAAGACATTTGCTTATACGACATCGATTCAGTCTGTAAGTAGATGACATCTGTTTGAATAGAGAATACATTTATTTGTACGACATCGATTCAGTCTGTAAGTAGATGACATCTTTTTGAATAGAGAAGACATCTATTTGTTTTTACGACATCTATTTGGTCTGTAAGTAAATGGCATCTATTTGAACACAGAAGACATCTATTTAGACATGTATTTGCTTTTATGACATCTATTCAGTCTGTAAGTAGATGACATCTATTTGAACACAGATGACATCTATTTAGACGTTTATTTGCTTTTACGACATCTATTCAGTCTGTTCGGGCTCCCGAAACTTCGTATCAGTCTCGTCACACAGCGCAACGTCTTTTACAGAAATAGAGTGTATGCCTAGAGCGCTGTATAGCGGTTCCGAAGAACAGTCGTTCTTGCTTGCGTGTCGCTCCCATTTTTCAAGGCACCCACCCAGAGTTCAGAGCAGGTCTGCTCAGAAATAGATTAATGGGGCCTTCGGTCGCCGACACGCTGAGTCATCAATATGATCTGAGCTCACCCATCTGACAGTTTTCTTATCTCCACACCATTAGAAAGATAAACAATCTTTCACTTTATTAAGGAAAAGTTCCCACAAGAATAAAATGCAAGGGAAGACATGAAAATGGCTAGGAATTTATTCATGCTATCGTTTTTGCTTTATTTACTTGGAGACAAGCTAGAAGCGATGTTAGGAATATTTTGAGTCTTTAAATATTTACTAGAGATAAGGCCAGTCTGAAGAAGACATCTCAGATTTAATTTTTTTCTCACAAAGAAGCACAGGCGTATCACGGATGAAAAACACATGAATTATCAATCATTTAATGCCTCTACTGTGCTTGGCATGCCCACAGATTTGTCTTATCTCATCATCAGTCATTCATGTTTTGCTGACGTCAGCGCTTGAGAGTTGTTTATGTAAGTTGTGCTGTTACATTTCTTTCCTGCTAGTTGTCTGTTAAATACAACCCGTTATTGCCGAATTGTTCTCGGAATTATGAGAAAACAGTAACAGGCGCTTTAGGTGTGTGACTACTCGTTAAAATTAAGGCATCAATATAAAAATAGACGTGGAAGACGTGAAAGTATGACAGAGAACAGTAATGATGGAAGGCGTTTTCAAACATTCCGTGTTTCCTTTCCAAGTTAGCACTTTGACTTCTACTGCGCCGCATACTACTCCACCGTATACTACTGCACCGTATACTACTGCACCGTATACTACTGCACCGTATACTAGTTCCTTTTAAATTATTCGGTGTCGTTTATTCATAACCTTATCGAACGTTTATTATAAACATCAAACGTCATTGTCTACTGCTGAACTCGTTCCACTCTCGTCATCGTACGAAACCTTTCAGGAACAGGGAAAAGAGTTCGATTCATTCACAAGTGTGTTGAAGGCAGCAGCAATCTCAAATTCCTGGTACTGATATCTTTGTGATTCAAATTTAAAATTGTCGTGAATGGGTCTTGCGAGAGTATTCATGCTAAGTCTGACCGAAAAATCAATTCTCAGAAATCTCTGGCAACAATATATTATTTTATGAAAGAATTTGACTAAATATACGCTACCCTAGGCAGGCAATGCTGTCATAATTCTCTTTTGAATGAATGATGAGTTGTACAGAATTTATTTTGGAATCGGAGGGCTATTAATCTAGTCTAAGTTCGTCTTACATAGAATTACTCAATGTACTATGGCGTTTGCATATTTCGAATCTAAATTTTGAGTTGTTAAAGTTAACGTCCGTGGCGCTAAAATTTCAGTGTACATTCACTACGCGATTTCAAATTTCAGTGTACATACATTCACTATGCGATTCCAAATTTCAGTGTACATTCGCTACGCAATTCCAAATTTCAGTGTACATTCACTACGCGATTTCAAATTTCAGTGTACATACATTCACTACGCGATTCCGAATTTCAGTGTACATTCACTACGCGATTCCAAATTTCAGTGTACATTCACTACGCGATCCCAAATTTCAGTGTACATTCACTACGCGATTCCAAATTTTAGTGTACATTCACTGCGCAATCCCAAATTTCAGTGTGCATTCACTACGCGATTCCGCGGGAACGCCACAATGCCCATTCCGTCTGATGGTCCATTCGCCTGCGCCTGGAGCTCCAGTAATTTCTCTGCAAGTTTGTGCGCGAGAGTAACTTTTTGAATGTTCAGCGAGAAGAAAATTATCGCATTATCATGAAAAATGCCTAGTCTCTATGAATGAATGATCCTTGCTCGAGGTAAACACCATTTTTATAAATTAATTTAATCCATTTAGTGAGCAGCTTCGCACTGGAGAAATACCCTTCGGGAAACAAGGCTAGTCGATTTAATGAACCCCAGAATTTTTTTTAGCACCAAGACATGACGAGTTAAATCCTAACGTTGTGAAGTGCTAAATTCCTTATGCTACGCCAAAGGAAGCTGTAAGGCTTTAGCTCCAGCCAGGCGTTGCAGCAAAAGAAATAACTAACTCTTGAAACATTGCTAGAATATTCAAGGAGTTCAGAATTCTGCCAGCGCTTCCCGTTCGCTGCCGTCTCTTTTTCCCACCGGAAAGTTTGTCCAATCGATCTGACGCACGTCAGACAGCAACAGTCCCAGCCCGGCAAGACGAGGACGTGTCAAATCAGTTGGAGAGCTGCTGTCACCTCGACGACCTGCGTATTATTGAAGCCTTGGCTCGCAGCGTCGTCGTCGATCTTCAAGATTTTTGGCTAACTTTAAATGACAGCTGTTTCCCGTGCTTGAAAAACCTATTGATAATGGCCGGTATTAAATAAGTTGGAACATCTCTGGACTTGGAATTATTATGTATGAGAATATACGAAACTCAGTGGTCCCTTTATCTAAAGTTCGTACATTATTAGGGATAATTCAGTCAAATCGGTGGAACTTTTTGTATTCGTCATATTACCATGAAAAAAGCTTAAATATGATATAATATTTGGCGGTTAAATCCACTTAGAGTACAAAATAAGAGCACCCGGTAATCTAAACTAACTTTGACTTGAAGGAGTATAATGTTTGCAATACAAAATTGTGTGATTATGCACTATTTCGCTCGCCGAGAAGGATGGGATGGAAAAATATGAAAATAAAAATCTGATTTTGAAACAGAAAGTTACGATTCAAAGCTGAAGAGATATTTTATCGAACAAGTAACTGGTATAGTGTAACTCGTGAAGCCTATCAGTTGCGAAGGCGCTTTCGCAGCCCTCAGGAAATTACAAAAAAAAATATAAATGTCATAATATATGCGCGGGCGAACACCGAAATACCAATGCTCACTTTTAAAGCTGACGTCTCTTGAGGAGAGTTTTGAAAAGCAGGCAGCTGTGCCATTAAGAGTAGCAAGGGAGAACTGCCGTGGAAGAATCCCCGTGAACATTTTAGGTGGGCGTCGTGCCCAAATGGAGGTCGGAGGAGGCACGACGCCTCCGTTGTGCCGGACTCCTGACAGGAGGCACGACGCCTCCGTTGTGCCGGACTCCTGACAAGAGGCACGACGCCTCCGTTGTGCCGGACTCCTGACAAGAGGCACAACGCCTCCGTTGGGCCGGACTCCTGACAGGAGGCACGACGCCTCCGTTGTGCCGGACTCCTGACAGGAGGCACTACACCAATTATAGGCGCCGCTTGTCATGCCCGACGCTAGGCAGCGTTATCTACCATCTCAAATGCCCACGCGTCAACTGAGAAATATTATTCTCCCTGCTAGAACTCTGTCTTAATTTGTCGTTTAAATTCGACTTCCAAGAACTCCTTCATTGTGACCTGTCCTCTAATGAGGTGGGGACTGAGAATAGGGATGCTCCAAGACGTGCTTGGGTGCACCGAAGTGGATTATACATAAGCAGGTGAACTATATGTAACTACATATGCTATTCATTCTCTATGTAAATGGTGACCGTACAAATACAGTACATCTATAGCGAGTTTGTCTCCCAATTCAGTTGTAATTTATTTTTTTATGTTTATTTTTTTTAATGAAGCCCCCCAAAATGTAATTTGTAATTTATGATGGGAAATACAACACACTGGAAATGGCTCTCTAGTTTCGCTAGTTTCCTGTACGGCAAAAAAATTGGTATTACACAATAAGTTATTTGACGTCTTCGTGATGCTTCACGTCACCCCGGCATCGTATTCACTCTTCAAATAACCAACTTTTAGAGAAAACTTGCGAGTCGAACACATGTCAATCGCGTTGGTGTAGATTAGGTGTCTTACATTTAAAAAATATATTACGAAGTGAGGTCATTGATGGTATTTCCAATTCTCAAAATAAATTGAACACCGCCCCGCAACTTAATTTTGGTGCAATTGATCACTTAATTTCATGGCTAACATTGTGTTTCAATTTACGATTTTAGGCTCAATTGTTCTTTTTATGCACAAAAACGTAGCCCGAAGTTTTGAAACTCGACTCTGAACATATATATTATTAATTTTCCTAAAGTGAAAAGTACGTATGTGCAGTATTAAGAAGGAACTCTTGTAATTTCAAAGAATATTCCCAAGGAATTAAGGAATATTCCCGATTAATCCCAAGAAATACTTCTTGGAATTATTCCAGGCGTTAGCCGGGAGCTCAACGTCTTTTCGCGAGTAATAAATCTAGTTCCTTAATACATCTTAATATCAGTTATTCAACAGATAGTAGAATACTTACGAATGTTAGACCATTACCTGATATTTGTATCTATTTTTAACCTTCTCATTGAGTAATGTTAGTCTATATTCTCATTGAGTAATGTTAGTCTATATTATCGTTGAGTAATGCTGGTCTATATCCTCATTGAGTAATGCTGGTCTATATCCTCATTGAATAATGCTGGTCTATACCTTCATTGAGTAATGCTGGTCTATATCTTCATTGAGTAATGCCGGTCTATGTCCTAATTGAGTTATGCTGGTCTATATCATCATTGAGTAATGCCGGTCTATATCCTAATTGAGTAATACCATTAGACCCATTGCAGACCCACCCCATTGTACCATTTGAGAACACGCCCTTGCTGCCCACCACCCAACGTGTTAGAATGGGCTTAAAATACCAGGATTTCATAGAATTTGCAATTAGCTGAGAACATTTAATTCATAAACTGAGACCCTCTCTGGACAATCACGATTCTTCTGCGCCACTGCATATTTTACCATAGAACTGAGCACTGTGTTTTGCATGATGTGTTGCTCAAAATGGGTTTCTAGGTTATTTTGTTTCTGTTTTGTGAATGTTAGGTGTGCTTTCCTCATAGTGTTTTCCATTTACCAGATCTTTATTTATATAGTTTTACAGATATCTGCTGAAGATTAGCACTAGACGGCTTGAAATTTCTATTAAATAATTTTATACGAAACTGATGTGTTTTTACCCACGTTGGTACTGTATATTCTTTCCTGATGGAGGAATTCTTTTTAACGTTAAATTAAAATATTTTCTCTAAATTGCATACAGTTATTTATTTGTAATAAAGTAATTTTTGATGCTAGTTATTGCTAATTTAATGCCTAAGTGCACAAAATACCACTCTATCCCTATTTTCTCTCGAGTTAATTCATTTTATGTTGCATTCGATCATTGTGATTACGCTGGTCAACAAAAAATTTCGCAAGAAAAACAGCGGTATCTCATGGGTTTCTACTAGCAAAATTCAAAAATCGTATCCATTTTTTGCTTCTGTCACAATTTTCGATTTTCTTGGTGTCTTTCTTTGTTCCTGATACACCAGGTGAATTTCAATTAACACGTTTCCTACGACGATGCCACATTGTAAGGGATAAAATGACCCACTGGTGGGTCCATGAAACGTGTCATACATGTTGTTGTGGTTGGGTATACTTCAGTCGGTGCCTGAAGAATTGGCGTGAAGTTGTGTAGTGCGCATGTGTGTAGCAGTACGTTTGTGGTACAGTGCAGTAGTGCACTTATCATTCATCATCACGGAACCGATGAACTGCATAAGTTGCTTAGAGAGTTTCTCCTTTAAGCTCTCCGGAGAAAAATTAGTCACTTTCTACTTATTTGGTCTAAGACCTCCACGAGCACCAATAATGGCATTGTTCGAATTTTAGTCAACAAGTGTCTCAGTGTACACCTGGACAATTTTAAACTACTTCTGCAGTGACTGATCCCGGAGCGCGGCCACAGTACGTGGACGATATTGTCGTCTAACTTGTCGTGCTTTGTGGTCCCACATATTTTATATTGGGTTCATTTCTGGGGACTTAGCTGGCCAATCTAAATACTTGACATATCCTGAATGACTGGCATGCCAATTAATGACAGCTCCAGCCCAATGCACCTGGCAGTTGACATTCTCGAAAGGGCTAATGCACTGATCATCCAATGGTACACATTGGAGCTCAAAAAGTAATGGGTGACTAATTATTAGTCCGCGGATTAGCATATAAGTCACAAAGAATAGGTTTCGTTCCTCTGATTACGATTAAAGTAAAGGATCAGGACAAAAGTTGGGCTGCTCATGTGTGTTGTGTAACCATGTCAAATTTTTCACTGCACAGAGGAAAGATTATGGCGTTCTCCTGGGGAGAACCAAAAGTTCATGTTTCAAATTTTGATCTCTTCATGACGAATATAACAGACAGATCATCAAGATATTAGCATCGAGGCTTCTAGCAGTCTTAATTATTTTGCCTTGCCCCTATTCGTGGCCATGAGACAGAAGCTCAATGTCGTCGGCCAACTCCAGATTATCTTGTTGTTTCTGGTGCCCAAAGTACACCGTTCTTCTTGTTACCGGAAGTAGTCTTTATGATCCAGTCAATGGCAGGAAGGAATTTGAACAGGAATGGAGAAAGCAAGCCACCTTCCCTCCAGTCCTCACAGGGAAGCAATCAGTCAGCTGCCCTTCCCCTCATGTACCCCTACCACCGTGCAGTACATCTCCCTGTACCAGTTCTTGATCATGTGACGATCACCCGCAGTGTCGTACAGCTTCCACAGAGCCTCTCTGTCTATGCTATCAAACGCTTCTTCATAGTCCGCCAATTTGGAACAGAAAGGCGAAATCTACTCTATGAACTGTTCTAAGATGATGCAAAACGTGGGAATCTGGTCAGTGAATGAAAATTTTTCGTCTGATGTCTTCCTGTTGGTCGCGTATCCTCTTAACTACGAGCAGTAGTCCCTAGATCCATTCCAGTGTTACTCCATTGAAGGCCATACGTGGGTTTGACAAGAGTGTGATGCCTCAGTAACTAAAATAATGGCTGAAGTTCGCTCTCATTAGTATCTTGCTTAAGCATCCTTCTTTCCAGTCTGGGATCTCCTCTACCCGAACCTTCCCAAATGGGCAGCTAAGCTCGTAAACTGTCGTACCAGAGTTAGCCTTAAAAATACCTCAAAGAACCTTTATTAATGCGGACACGTTTTGCCTTTGGGTTTTCGATGCCTTATAACTACTAGCGTGGTGAAAGATGTGAGGAATGTGTGGTTTAAACTTGCTTTTCCAACGGAAGTAGTCCCTGGTTACGTGAAATGCCTCGCCTAAACCAAGATTCAAACCCTGGTCCTCTGGGCTGCGAGGCCATCACACTACCAGTTCGCCATTGACCCCCGAGAGCCCGACGAGATCTACAGTATCTCGTTTGGCCTTTTGCCTTTCAAATCTTGAACTGACAGCGCTCTTCTGCTTTCTCTTCTTGTTGACCTGCTGATGTTAAAGGGAAGATATGTCTGTGTCTGTTTCTTTCATCTCTGGTGAGTCCGTTGTACTGGCTGCTTTACCAGATCTTCAAAACGTTTCGTCCACCTCTACTTTCGACTCCAACTGTATACCACCATCTTTGTCTTTCACTTTCTGGGACCTGGAATCTCTCGGGTATCTTTTTGGTGATATCGAAGAAATGCTTCGTGTTTCTCTTGCTGCTGCCTCCTCTGCCAGTTTGGTGTCGAAGAAATGTTTTGTGTTTCTCTTGCTGCTGCTTCCTCTGCCAGTTTGGTGTCGAAGAAATGCTTTGTGTTTCTCTTGCTGCTGCCTCCTCTGCCAGCTTGGCAAGTCCCTGCCGTCCACTGTCGTTGTGAGGCAAGTCCCCACGAACTCCCTATCGTCTGTCTTCACGTTCCTCATAACCTCTGCGGACTTCAATGCAGTGTCATTGTGGCCTTGTCTTGGTCTGTTCTGTGGATGCGTTATTCATTGCCACTGTCCAGCTTTTCCTACCATTGATCTTCTTGTACAGTTTCGCAGACATCCAGTCGTTTTTTAAGGCGATCTTCAACCATTTCCTCGCAGGTTTTGCATCCTCCCACTCCTTATGCCACGCCATTGACTCTCCAAATGAATGGCTAGGCCATCTTCATCCAGCTCCTCTAGGGCTTCAAATTTAGGAGAAAGTATCAGGTTGAACTTTTCTTGTGGACGTGTGTAACTAAAAACGTGGAATTGAATTTCGCCTTCCTCATTCGTTGTCTTGTCCAGATCTCCTGTGTACTGAGTTTGATCTTTGTTATTAGGAAATGTTGGTCGGATGTCTCGGTAGTCCCTTTTCCTTCAATTGCATAATAATTAAATGAATCACTACAGAAAATCAATGCCCGACAGAAAATTTCAGAGGCTATATAAATTTAGCGGAAAAATATATTATCATGTTCACCTTTTATCTATTCCGAAACTATGTATGTAACTAAGCTATGCATGACAGAAGAATGATTGAAGTACGCTCGTATTTGGACTTGTCAGAAAAAATACAATTAGAATCACTATGTCTAGCTTGTGCGACCATAGTTTTTGGTTCATTTCAATTTCAATTACAAGCCATCTTATTCTGGCAATGCACACAGAAAACTTTTTATGAGCCTTATGGAACCCTACCCAAGTGTGTGTTCCTCTAATTAAAAAGGCATATCAAGGAGCATAAAATGCAAGCGTGTTCAGATTTCCTTGCAAGGGAACTCTTCCTTGAACTACCAACTGTCATCCCCAGGGTTCATTCGACGATAACTCAATTCATGAGGATAATGAGGTGCCTTTGTTGCTGGGAACTCTGTGCACGCCGGCAGAGGCTTCAAATTACTGGAAAGTGACTTCACAACATGTTTAGTCGTCCCTTCTTCCCCCCAGGGGCCCTTAAATTCATTAGTTATTCTGCTGTAGAAAGAGTTTCTCATTTTCTGAGTGAGATGACTGCACAAGTTTACCGATTACCAGCTGACCTGAAGATATCGTAAGGTACACGAAGCTTTCCTGATGGCACGGTAGTTCTACTTATTGTTTTACGTTTCCGAATAGGATTAATACAATAGTTTAATTTTTCATTGTTTGTAGCACAATGAACCGCTAGAAATAATGAGTCCAACGCGAAACATTTCTCGCCTTTGAAGTCGCGAAAGCCATTACAGAACTCGTAGGTGCAATTAAACCATTCTAAGTTGTTTTTGAGCGTATTTTTGCCCGTACCTCATTATAATCCCGTAAACTCTCTCTCAATATCAACATGGCTTAGAAACACTTTACACCCACAGACACGCAAAATGCACTAATCTCTCACATGAACCGTCGACTGGGTAGACTTGTGACGTAAGCTATGAAGAACCACCAAAAGCTTTTATTTCGATAAGCGACTACAATCAAAACGAAATCGAAAATCGATTAGTCGCGAACAGCCAATGTCAGGGCAAATCTATGCGCTAGACAAAAGACCAAAATAGCCGTCACAGATCAGTACATCATTGAAGGTCTTCCATCGGGATTTGTCAATGTGAGGCCGAGATGTCATTGAAACAAAATAGCTTCGAAAACAGTAGTGAAATGAAAACATTTCAAGGACGTCTGACAATTTTGGGTTGTGTAGGACACAGCAATGCGTGTAAGACGTCAAGGTATTAGTAGCGGGCTGAGAGCAAGAAGGGCATCAGAACATGTCCGCTCTATTAAATTTTAGAAAATATATCCATGTGTTAAGCCCTTAATGCATCTTAGCATGTCGGCACCAACGTACACGTTATGTACGCAGTTGATGAGAAAATGTGCTCCGAGCACTGGGGCGGTTACATCGCTAAATTATAAAATGCCCTCAATTATAAAGTTGGAATTTTTATTCTTGTGTCGTTTTAATCCAGATCAGTCGTACAATACTACTTATCAGAGAGAGAGAGAGAGAGAGAGAGAATACAGTGCGAGCTAGCAGCTCCTTTTGGATTTCAATTACTTGAATTCCCTTTTTGACTTTTTATGCATCTGTGACCTCTCAACTGATTATTCATTGAAATACCATTAGCTTTCGATGCCGTCTTGGGGATACACTAATGAATTTAGGGAGCCATTATTTCTCATGCATCCAGTTTAGAGAATGACCACAATAATCACTAAAAATAGATGGGCTTAGGTTATACAACGAAAATCATCGGGAGTGATTCATCGATTTTAGATGATCAAGAGAGCCCTAGCCATTACCCAGAAGTACCTGCTATTCCAAGGCGATCGTTAGGCTCAAAAATAAAGAGAAGGAAAACTGAAATAAAGAAATTCGATTCGGTCAGCAAAAACTTAATGAGCTTTGAAGGAACGGCGGCGGACCAGTAGTAGATGACTTGCAATAACTCGGTGTTTGTAGAGACCGAACTGGGAGGAGCTGGTGAGAAGGCGGCCGCTGTGACACTTTTTCTGGCTGTCTCGGGTGTTCTGATGCGAAGGAATTTGTGCTTGCAGCGTACATTTGGTTTTATATAATACGGTTTTATTTTTCCCTTACTCATGCAACTTTGTACAGCTATGGACATTATACTACTGGTTAAGGCAGATGTAATGTTTTGTTA
The DNA here is from genome assembly GCA_014899125.1 of Orchestia grillus. Lineage (NCBI taxonomy): Eukaryota > Metazoa > Arthropoda > Malacostraca > Amphipoda > Talitridae > Orchestia > Orchestia grillus. Next base: position 14,277 of record VOMN01075531.1, read on the forward strand.
CTTTTTGAGTATGATCAATGCTTGAAAAAAGTGTGCTGTTGAAATGTGTGAGCTGTCTATGGTAACATTTGCCTCTACATTCCTATAGAAGAAATCAAATTTCACACGAGTGTTTCATTAGATTGTGATCCATTTATCTTCATGCATGAAAAGAAAGTGTGCCATGTGAAAATGCAAATGATCTTTGATGACGTTTGCTCGGACATATCAGTAAAATAACTTAAATCTTGTATGAACGCTGGAAACACCGAAGTTAGTGAGCATATTGGATGATCTTGAACAATTGTTAGGCACTTTTGTTAGACACCTGACGTGGTAACTGACATGGTACCTGACATGGTACCTGATATGGTACCTGACATGGTAACTGACGTGGTAACTGACGTGGTAACTGACGTGGTAAATGACGTGGTAACTGACGTGGTAACTGAGGTGGTAACTGAGGTGGTAACAGAGGTGGTAACTGACGTAGTAACCAACATGGTAACTGACGTGGTAACTGACGGTAACTGACGTAGTAACTGACATGGTAACCGACATGGTAACTGACGTGGTAACTGATATGGTAACTGACATGGTAACCGACATGGTAACTGATGTGGTAACTGACTTTGAACGAGTAACTGAACTGACAGGGATTACATTGGAATTGTAGAGCTGCCACAGGCGTGCCACCCGATCAAAGGGTTACGTCCTGACAATGGCCGAGTGTTGCGCTGCTTTTTTTTCCGAGGCGACGCTCAAGAAGCTCCTTTTGTTCTAACATTCCAGGCCGTCAAAGGCTTCCAAAAATACCCCTTCATTGTTCGGCTCCCGCTCATCATTGTCCTGGCTGCTTTACGTCGACTTTTGCACACTTCAGTGTTTGATCAGCCAGAAAAAGGGCAATCATTTTAATTTTTGCTCGTTCACCTCATGAAGGGTGGGAGCGTGATGGACGGTCGACCTCGTCCCTTCAAACGGATATTCTATCCCTTCAAACGGATATTCTATCCCTTCAAACGGATATTCTACCCGGATATTCTACGCACGATTGCCGCTGCTCAGATCCTGCTCTAGGTGACTTAATGAAACGAGCAAAGTGGAAGCGTGATGTTTGTCATCAATTGTAAAATATGTTTCACATACTGTAGCTTTTGCTCCCCTCAGTGAAGGCGGAAGTCATTCTGTTGCAAAAAATGTATTGTTTTCAAAAGCAGAAGCTTCTCACTTCCGTCGCTCATTTTACCAGCTGTTCGTTAATTAACGTAGAGCGATCGGCTTGGATGACTTTTATGTCACTGGCATGCGTAGACACTCCCGGGTGTATCATACTTGCAGTGCTGGACGATTGGTTAACGAAGAGTAAAACATATTTGATCCAGCGTACCATGGGTATATGAAATATGTCCCCAGCATGATAATGAACACGTCCCTTGACACGTCTAGAAGAAATGTTCAAGTACTACCATGATGTGGACTGTGAAATCAAAGTATCCCATCATGAATATTACGTGTAATCTGAACATTATTGTGAACAAGCGTTGTTTGAGGTACGCTCATGCCTCTGTACCCACCTAATTAGGTAGTGTGAGTCAGGACACTGTGAACTCATACTCATCTCCTATCTCACTTTTTCGTTCAACTAAAGTTTTGTGTGGTCAGGTACCTGAGTTTGTTTACTTGTGTTACGTTGTAATTCTAACACCATTTCGGACTAGACTATGACGCAATTTGACTGAGACCAGTAGTCGTGAGATGCGATTTTAGAAGATTTAGCTGAGTCTGTAAGGTGTAAAGCATAATTCTCTTTGTGTGAAACCACTAGGCATAGAACATGATCCTACGTATTTGTGTGGGACCTCTAGGTATAGGACGCGGTACTGTTTGCGTGGGACCTCTAGGTATAGGACATGGTACTGTTTGCGTGGGACCTCTAGGTATAGGTCATGAAACCATTTTTGTGACACCGCTAGGTATTTTACTATGACATAATAGTATCTTCTGAGGTACTGTCACGCTCAATGTACACAAAAAGTTAGTGTGCACTAAACGTACATTATCAGGACAGACCGTGTAAAGAACTCTGCCCTGATAATTATATCTCACTTATCACTGTGCAATCACTTCATTTTAGTCTATTTAGGCCGCTATTATTAATTAAAAAGTTATTCTAACTTTCTATTCGGATATTTGACTTAGATACGCATATCTATTCGGATATGTGTACCACAGTGGTCGTATCTGGGAGGAATATAAGAATGTATTTCGAAAGTTTCAATTCCCAGAGGCAGATTAAAATATTTCTTCAATATCATCTTATCAAATGCACAGACCATTCCTTAACACATGGAGAGAGTGGTCGAGGAGTCACATTTCCGAAAATAAATTTAAAAATAAATCCTGCCGACTAAAACTGGCATAACGGCCTACGTTTCCAATTCTCTCTCTTTTATTGATTAATTTCATTTTTAGGTTTCGATCATATGATCAATATAATTGAAAAGACGGCGAGGTCAATTAACCTTTGTTATTTCGTGAAATTATTGGGAACAAGTTTTTGGTTAATTTAGAGTCGAGAAATATTTAGCTAAAAATGACTCTTTAAAAATATTTTTATTTTATTTTGTGAGACGAATCCAGACGATCCTATTATTTCGTCTATAGAAACGTAATCTAATTTTAGCTGACATGATTTTTAATATCAACCTACATATCATGTAGGTTAATATTTTCATTGATACCCTACATGTTGTTTAATCTGAACTTGCATAATATGTAGTCTAATCTCAAGATCAGTCAGTAAGAGGCTCAAGTATGCGTCGTTGGCAGCTCGTTAC
>VOMN01075532.1:0-12121 GCA_014899125.1 Orchestia grillus
TTGTAAACCTGTATCTGATGTAAATAACTTGTGGTAAATAAATGTTTCTAAATTTATCAGGGCTGTGGCTCCAATCCCACACAAGACTATAGCTGAGGCGGACAGCTCAGCATTGAGACCATTTCAATTCCTATTCATTTCAGTCTCAAAAACAGAACTTTAAGACATACGATCTTCATCACTATGAGCCTCACAAAAAATTGTCACCGCGCAAAAATCCCTGAGCAAAGCACTCAAGAGAGAACAAAGTACTACGGGCGAGGAACAGCAGTGAAAGTTTGAGCAGAAAAATTTTTACCAACTTGTGCAATTCCGAGCTTAATTTCGACCAGTGGGAGAATTTAAGCTCGTGCAGGTGCATCAACTCGAATAAAATGGTGCAGAAAACCTGCTATCAGCGTGAGCGCCATTAGCAAAAACTAATTCAATGAGTGGATAAAATACCCAAGGCATGCAAGGGAGGTCGGTCTCACCAGCATCCACAGAGAAGGCTCGACAGAGACCTGTCAGGCCCGACCCTTAGGAGTGTCAGTCCCTCTGAGTACACGGAATGGCGGCGGTGCGGACTGAAAGGCAGCACCCAAGCAAGGGCCAGTTTACATTCGCTATCAACACGTTGACTCCGATTTTCCACACAGGTAAATTACATGCCGACAAATATCTTTACTGTGAATTTAAAAATGAAAGATTTTGGTTTCACAAAATTGGTTACTCTATTAATTTTCTTTTTAATCAGAACTAGCTTATTCGATTGATGAACGCAAATTTGAATAAAACTCGAAAATTTGTATTTATACATGATAGTGCTTTGGTTATATAAGGTTAGGTTAGATGATCATGTGTACCATATATCACCCACTTCGGAGTCAACGTGTTAAATGATGGTTCTAACCGAACAAACTCTGCGTGGAATAATTTACATTATACCCTTTACTGTCGGTATGGATTATAAAATACACTTACATGAGAATGCTTCAAGCTCTTCACAATAAGCTAAGCGCAGCCTCATTGCATATCTACAGAAGCGTACGGTATCTGAGGACATTTTAGGCTTTTTTTAGAAAAACAGGACGCATTAAACGATTCTCTTGATTTTTCGTCGATAGAAACTGACCTCGCCTAAGAACGTATGATTTGTATTCGAGGTCTTGAAGAACAACATTTCTTACTGTTCCTTCAGACACTTGAAGATCTTTGGCAAGATGTCGCATTGATTTCCCAGGATTTTCGTCGATCATGCCATGCACTCTCCTGACACTCTGGTGTTCTGAGTGAGTCGGAGCGTTGACAATGCTGTTTTCTCCTGCTCGTGGCCAATTCATCTCCATTGCTTTCATTTACCTCCTTTCTAATTTTGCAAACGAAAGATCTGAAAACTTTTAGAAATCTTACAATTTATAGATTGCTTTTTTTCGCTTTTATAGACACTGTTACAGCTTGTCTTTTTATTTCATTAGTTATAGTAGTATCTGCCATAAGATCTTTTGAAAAAATCACATTAATTATTATCGGCTTAGTTTAAATTACAAAATACAAGTGTCCTCAGATCCCTTACGCACCCTGAACATGAGGCTGCAGCCAGCTTTCTGTACTAGAGTTAATGCAGCTTCAACACTGAAATAATTTGGTCCGCAAAGGGTTATAATACGAGTGTAGTTGCCGTACAATTCATGTCTATGCTGGAATGCTAGCACGATCGCAGCACACGCTCACACAAAGCAGTGACGTCTGGCACTAAGGTAAATGTTCTTATCGCCATGGTGGTTACATCATTGAAGGGTTAATATCATACCACAGTTCATAATGCACTTATTTCCTATATTCTGAACCACTTAAAAAATAGGTCCTGCCAGACTTCAGCAAGAGGCAACAAAGCCAGGCACGGTAGGGCCGGATTCAAGACGTCGTCCGTGTCCAAACATTTTAAACTATTTATGAATGGAACATGGCCTTCTTGTAATGCAATGCGTTGACGATGACTCCTCATGTTGAAACACTCATTTAACAATTTGTAGAACAAGAAAATTCGAATAAACCATAAATACAAAGTTATCTCATAACAAAAAAGTGAGGCTACTGACCGGTCCGACATTTTGGTGATCCACTTCTTGATTCCGTGGTTTTGGGAGGCGGACTGCGGTTCACTGTCCGGCACAGGCAGCGCAGCGTCCGCCGTGCACTGGTACACGACACGGTACGTTAGCTGCCACACTAGCAACCCTAATGAGACACAGGACAACTGGGGACAAGGCACGGAGGTCACGGAACAGCCAAAATTTGGGTTCAGATGCTCTAGAACTTTTCGCGAGGGCGACCAGCGCGAGAGATAATTGTATGAGGGATAATGACGTGAAGCAAGCCGGAATGTGATTTAATGGAAAACATTAAGATTTGACCGCTAACGTGCAGCGAGAAAATCATGATACCAAAAACTGCAGAAGGGGTCACCTGTTTCCCCGACGAGAAAAGAACTGTAAATATGTCGCAAAAAGTTTGCTGGGAAGATATACCATTACTTCATAATTTCAACCATTTCTTCATTGAATGGTTCAAGCTGAAATCGTATATCCAGTTATTGGTAAATTTTACTTGAAGATCAATGGAAAAGTCCGGTGGAGTTATCTTGATCCAAACTTTATAGAACATTTAAAGCCTAAAAGCGATCAGGGAAACGCCAACGCCCTCCAGATACGTACTAAAAATTATTTTCTGGCAATGCATTTTATTCTAGATCGACGCGGTTGCCACAGCAATGAGTAGTTTACGTCAAGCTGTAGGATCACAATTTTCCCCACTGCACGGTAAAGAGTGGGCCCACGGTTTACCCCTGTGCACTGCTTAAGAGTTTTAAGAAACATTCATACAGAGAACGTGTTTGTGCCTTATCCTTCTTCGCCTGTGTGTCCTGTTTCTCAAACAACGTACGAGTTGAAAAGAATTTAAGAACTCACCACAGTACGGACGAAGGCCTTCATTATTTCCAGGTTAGAAATCCGAGCTGCAAAGTCAAAGACGGTGTGGCCCGAGGGAGCCACGTGGGCGAGGTTGGCTTCGTACCGCAGCAGCAGCTGAGCAACGTTCACATGTCTGAAAATGAGCAATAGTGCAAAACTCGGCTGTAATCGAGCACAGGCAAGATTACAACACATCGAACATCTCGTCTCATCTGAGACGAAAATAGTCTTCTACACACACTCAATTTTAAATTATTCATGATAATCTATACAAACGCTCTATTTTCAATGGCATGAAGCTAATGATACTGATAGTGATAAGCATAAAGAGTTTGAAAAGTTTATCTACGGTTAACAAAATTAGCAAACTAAGTTACGTTGGCCTTCTTCGAGTCGACAACGTCTTCGTTTGGTACAGTGGAGCTGTAATACTTTTCACAGTTTACACTTGCCAAATCCTCGCGCGAATCTCTCTCTCGCTACCATACAGTCGCAGAGAGAGAGAGACGTCCATCTTACCGGGGAATGGATCGAATAATTCGTATTCTTTAATCGTACCTTCCAGAGTGCGATACACACTACTCGCTCTGGCGATTTATGAGAAGCACATCCTGCTTTTGAAAAAGTTACAAAAATTACAGGACAGTATCAATATGGCTGGTAGAGAAAATATGTGAAAAAAAGTTTTGTACAGTCGTATTCAGATAAAAAGCACATTCGTGCAGCTTCTTCCCTAATTTATGGACCATCAAAACCACAACTGAAAAGAGAGGAAAAACATAAAGATAGCGTAAATGGCGCTTAAATTATCAATTTATAATCACTATAGATTCCACAGACAGCGTCGCTTGGTCTCACAGCGGGCTCTCAGGCAGACCCCATTTCTATGGCCATCAAGGCTTTGAATACAGCAGGTAAAGGAGGCTGCCATTGTACCGTGGTCGTTGTCAAGGAACTCTTGAGATGAAGCTCTAATGAAAAGTAAAAGGCGTGCTTCCAACAGTCAGGTGTCTGCCGTGAACTTTACATTCACACAATCACCAAAGAACAAATGAAACCACGCGCTGAGGTTGATGCCCGTACATTCGAGTAGAGGCTGGTAATGAAGATTCGTTTTCAAAAGTGAAAATCGAGTCCAAAAAGAAGGATGTGTCTGCTACACAGAAAAGAGTAAGACAGTTGTATGACCGGGTATTGACTGCGAGTTTCTGGAATCCACAATATCGCTATCGTTTATTTAAGAAATCTAACAAAATCACTAATGTGAAAAACCATTTTTTATACGAATACGAACACAATTTGCTGCACAAATTTCCGAATTCAGGTATTTCAACAGCAAGATGGATTTGTTTGAAATAGACGATTTTCCAATCTACAATGTCATTAGTTAGGACTTTTCTCGTAGACTATTAACAAGTTGCTTTTTGATGGCGCTGCTTTTCTACGTGTCGCATCGCAGCTAACGTGCAAAAAAGAGGCAGAGCTTATCTAGAGAAGGTGTCAGCACACTGGCGCAGGCAGGCGTACCCGTTGTAGAGGGCGAGCATGAGAGGCGACCAGCCATTGATTTTCTCCACGGCGTTGGGGTCAGCTTTGAGCTGCAGCAGCACCAGCGCCGCCCGCTCCTGCCCCAGCACGGCGGCTGCCATCAGGGCCGTCACGCCGTTGTTGTTTGCGGCCTGCACCCATCAAATAAACACGAGATCGAATGAACACGCGATCGAATGAACACGCGATCGAATGAACACGCGATCGAATGAACACCAGACCAGGATCAGACCTGACAGAGTCAGAATTTAACGTGCTCACAGAGCTCGAGTCTCCTCTTTGCCTACCAACGTCAGACAATTTTCATCAAATCAAAATAGGTTAGAGAAAAAGAAGTGAGAGAAAAAAACAGGAGTAAAACAAAAAGGAGTGAAAGAAACAGGAGTAAAACAAAAAAGTGCAAAACAAAAAAGAGTAAAACAAAAAAGAGTAAAACAAAAAGAGTAAAACAAAAATGAGTAAAACAAAAAAAAGATTAAACAAAAAAAAAGAGTAAAACAAAAAAAGAGTAAAACAAAAAAGAGTAAAACAAAAAGGAGTAAAACAAAAGAGCAAATCCAAACAGTAAAACAAAAGAGCAAAACAAAAAAGTAAGGCAAAAGAGTTCAACAAAAGAGTCAAACAAAAGAGTAAAACAAAAGAGTAAAACAAAAAGAAGCAAAACAAAAGAGTAAAACAAAAGAGTAAAATAAAAGAGTAAGATAAAAGAGTAAAACAAAAGAGAAAAACAAAAGAGTAAAACAAAAGAGTAAAACAAAAGAGTAAAACAAAAGAGTAAAACAAAAGAGTAAAACAAAAGAGTAAAACAAAAGAGTAAAACAAAAGAGTAAAACAAAAGAGTAAAACAAAAGAGTAAAACAAAAGAGTAAAACAAAAGAGTAAAACAAAAGAGTAAAACAAAAGAGTAAAACAAAAGAGTAAAACAAAAGAGTAAAACAAAAGAGTAAAACAAAAGAGTAAAACAAAAGAGTAAAACAAAAGAGTAAAACAAAAGAGTAAAACAAAAGAGTAAAACAAAAGAGTAAAACAAAAGAGTAAAACAAAAGAGTAAAACAAAAGAGTAAAACAAAAGAGTAAAACAAAAGAGTAAAACAAAAAGGAGTTCAACAAAAGAGTAAAACAAAAAGGAGTAAAACAAAAAGGAGTAAAACAAAAAGGAGTACAACAAAAAGGAGTACAACAAAAAGGAGTACAACAAAAGAGTAAAACAAAAAGGAGTTAAACAAAGCGGATTATCGCAGTCATTGAAACTAGACCAATCACCAAAATAAACTGTGACAAATTCTCTGGCCTATGAAGATTATTCTTCACCAGAGAAAGGTAGAAGATAATCATCATAGGTTAAAAGGCCCCATTTCCCTCGGTGCATTGCCTCTGACCGGGACAGCAGCTGGACACTCCAATGAATGACGCTGCATTCTCAGAAAGAAAAATGGAAACTAGCAAAACATATCCTAAAACTAATCATCAACGAATTCCTACAAATAGTGTCAAACCCACAGCAATTAGCTCGAAGGCAGCGCTAAATCTCCAATGTATATTGACAAGGCTAGGCACGATCTCGAGAAAATTTATGTAGAACAAATATTGATGAACCTACAAATCCACCAATTAGCACTATAAAATATTCATCAGTAACAAACGTGAAGACAGACAAACGACAACAAAGAAAATTAAAAAAATAAACGAAAGATAACAAATGAAAGCTGGAGAAGCAGAAGTAGCAAGAGAAAGCAATAAAGCAGCCTCGCCTTTGAATGTAAAAAGAAAGAGATGCGAAAAGACAAAACAAAACAGCTAAACCAGAAGAATCATTCAAAACGTAATAAAGTAGAAAAACGGTAAATTCGGGAAAACGAAGCGATTTCAAGGAAGCCAAACACACGCAGAGTCAAACTGGGAAAAGCAGTAAATAACTACGCTTGAAACTAAGGTAAAAACAATTCACAGGGCACCGAGGTCCGTAATGACGTAAAGCAGAGAATAACTACGCTTGAAATTAAGGTAAAAACAATTGACAGGGCACAGAGGTCCGTCATGACGGAGCGAGAAGGCGTCACAGAGGCCGGAGGCGCACCTTAGCCTGCTCAGGGTCCTGCGCCAGGATGGCATGCAGGGCACCCAAGTCCCCCAGGCACACCGCCGTCAGGGCTGAGGGCGCTGCGTCTGCGGCACACCAGGAAGGGAGGGGGAGGGGTAGGGGGAGGTAGTTCAGCGAACGCACGTCGCATGTTAATCCTTGACGACTCACAAGTCACACGTTTATTGAATTTTTATATTACTTTAGCACTACTTGAACGGGCTTAAATTCACACTTCAAAATCTGGTAACGAATGGGATGATAAACCCTGTTATAAATAGTTGGCCCATTCGTGTTTTCTCTTTTCAACATTAATTCAAAAATGTAAACACCAAACGAAGAAAAACGTTTGTTCAATGCGATAAATAAATTCAGGGTTAACAAGTCTGTACAATAATTATCAAAAGCACAAAAATAATTAGCAATTATTCGTTACGGAAGCGAAAACTTGAATTCAAAATAACGTCTAAGAGCTTGTAATTCGAAGATGAACGTTAGAGTAAAATAATAATTCGTGAAATGATTTGCTTCTGTTTGCAAAGTCGAAGATAAATTTCTAACTCTGTAAGGACTGCTGTCAAGAATTATGGAGGTTATAAATCATACCGTTTAGCCTTATTGTGCCGTTTCGTATACAACTGCGTGGAGACGCCCTCAAGCCCATGAAATGTGGACGATTTCTTTCGTGTTATTTCATTAATTTAAAAAATAAGTTGGTCTTATCACGGTTAGAATTGCAGCACAAATAAACACAAATTAGCGATGGTTAAAAATGTCGAGCACTTCCCTTCCACTAAGTGCCTGCCTTTCTATTGTTTATAACACACTTTTTAGTATTCATTTCTCAATTATAATGATGGAACGTATCAGAGATACACTAAATGCGACACATTTCAACGCGAAAATTTTTCAGTCATAGGGTACTCGGAAATATCCCGATCTCAATTCCATTAGGAATGCTTCGTTATAAGACCTCGTAAAGGAACCATGGAAAAACGCCCCAAATCTCACTGGGGAGCATGTGACTCATGGAGGTGGTGTACTTCTGCAGCAGCTCAAAGACTGCCTGGGCGTCCTCGGACAAGGCGGCATAGTGCATGGCCGTGGTGCCGGCCGCGGACAGCAGGTTGGGGTCCGCCCCCCGAGAGAGCAGGAGCTCGGCACACGCCAGCGACGGACACAACGCTGCGGCCATCAGAGGAGTCACCTCTGAACAAAGATTTGACGGTCAAGTGTCGCACCAACTTTGATGGGACTTGCATTGTTGGCTTGAAGCTGATTTTAATGACATCAGGACTGAATTGTTAAAATCTTAATATCTTGACCATCATTATAGATAAATAACTTTATTGAGATCTTTTTCAAATTACAAAAGTAAGAGCTTCATGTATATTCAAGTAATTTAAGTTAACTCGGCAAGGTTAAATTCAGTTCTTCAAAGACAGGTTTCTAACGGTAATGTAAAATCTCATGCATTATCAATTTCGTATGCAACGCCACATGCGAACGGAGTAACTCCATCGAGAGCGATTCCGAAGCCACGAACGAAGCTTCTCGCCGGCCGCTGAGTATTGATCTCACTAGACAGCTTCGATAACTGTAAGTCACTCTAAATGCTACTTTTTTATGCATCCAAGTGTTTTTATACACTAGAAAAACCTAACCTGTGACCCTTGCAGGGATGATTGTAAACAAGAAATTTTCTTCTAATAATATTGATTACTCTTTCCAACATTTTGAAATGTTTTCACATTGCGGCACCTGTTGATGGATTGGCACGGAAACATTCTCCACTGGATTTAAAACTTTCTCATTTGGCTTACTGTCTCTGTACGAACCTGCACTGCAGGTCACCGAAGATGAAGCTAACAAGATAGCAATATGCACAAATTGTAATGATACAAGAAACAATAATTTCAAGAGAAAATTCAAATCAAAAGGAATACGAGAATCTCCTGTAAATCTCGATTGGGTAAGTGTGCTAATGAAAATTAAAAAAATAATAATCAATGCACACTTTGATATAAGAAGCTAAATTTACTTGTATTAAATTAAAAAAAATTGAGTTGGAAAACTTGACTGAGGAGACAGAACGATAAATTGCTTTAAAAATGTTCAAATAGTCAGTACATTCTATGGGAAAAAGAAGAGAAGAATCGAGATAGAATGAAGAATTTAAGACTACTACAAAAGAGAAACGTGCACTCGTGGAAGAAAATAAACTAGTTCACACTGAAGCAGACGAGTCAGGATACGAGTGCCCACTGCCTAACTTGAACATTTGACTGGAAAAATCGATGGCGGAAGCAGAAGCAGAAAAAGAAGTGGGGCAATAAGACCTGTGTGCAGCATGGGTGAGTTGGGGGACACGCCTCGGTCCAACAGCAGCCGTAGCACCGCCTCCTGGCCCCCCTGAGCAGCCACCACCGCAGCGCTCATCTGCGTTGGTGGAGGCACGGTCTGCACTCTCGCAGTCCACACCTTGCACTCTCACAGTCCACACCTTGCACTCTCACAGTCCACAGCTTGCACTCTCGCAGTCCACAGCTTGCACTCTCACAGTCCACACCTTGCACTCTCACAGTCCACAGCTTGCACTCTCGCAGTCCACAGCTTGCACTCTCGCAGTCCACAGCTTGCACTCTCACAGTCCACAGCTTGCACTCTCACAGTCCACACCTTGCACTCTCACAGTCCACACCTTGCACTCTCGCAGTCCACAATTCACATTTAACGTTCAGATAGGTCACAGCTTGAACTCGAGCAGTCCCCATCTTACTTCTCAACGGAAAATGTTATGGTCATGTATTCACAAACGGCTCGCGTAACAATGGCTAAATTGGTATCATGAGCTGGGCAGGAAACAGGTCGAGCACAGACCACCTCACGCTGAGAAGGCGAAGCCGAAGCCAAACGACACAAATGGGATTTGAGGTGTGTGCAGCAGACCGTTGAAACGAGACGTCTGCATACAATAGGAAAAACGGGCAAAAAAATCATTGTAGGTTAAACGAAAAAGCCCACAATTCATTCTTTTAATTTTGTAGAGTCAAATACATTATTTAAATGCTAAATTGAAAATATTCACTGCAGGCTGCAATATTCACAACAATTCAGCAATGGTTTTTGTCCATGAAAGAACTATGCAAACAACCAGGTAGGACAAAATGGAAATTGAAGACAACACGTTACGCCCCAGCAAAAAAGTAATATGTCTGTGGCTAAGAACAATGAACATTTTTCATAGAATTGTGAAGCAGTTTTAAAAAAACATGAGAACTTGGTACAATAGATTTGCCTACCAGCAAAGGCACCAAGACCCGGCAGAGGTTGCACCCACCTGACCGGCGGTGGCGGAGGCACCCGCTCGAATGAGGGACCTCACACTCGCTACGTCACCACTAGCTGCAGCCAACGCCAGCACGTTTGTCTCTGTAATTGCAGGAAATTTACAAGCTTTCGAGCATTTCAAACACAATAAAAATTTCAAAAATAAAACGCATTTCCCATATGCACAAAGAAAAGCATTTTGCACGAAATAATCCTGAGTATTTAAACGAGTTTCACGGTAGCGCCCTCGATGAGGTTAAGATGGATATTAGGTCACAATTTAACCGATGAGATCACTACTGATAACAAAAATATCACCGAAGGAACACTTTGTTATCCAAGTCAGGAATATGGCTGCCGAACAGTACGTGACATCATCTCTGTTGAATGAACCCACGTTTCAAATCCATGCTGCACAATATTTGAAATTCAATTTATTCCATATCAGATAATTAAATTTCTCAAAAGGAATAGACAATTTGAGCTGGTTTAAACGGTGTCAAGCTGAACCCTAAGCTATAGCACTAAAGCTGGCTAATGGATGATAGAACAGCAGAGCTCAACAACGGCTCATAATGGTAGGAAAGTTGAAAAAAATTGTTTATTCCGAAATCAGTTACATTAAAACATGGAACTACTCGGGTTTTATTGAGTAATACGAAAAGGCTAAAATAAGCGTGGATTCTTAATTCATTGGTCTATAGGTCAGCGTGAAATGATTAGGACGTTGAGCCAAACATAGCTGAGAATACCGTGTGAGATTTTGCACATACCTGATAAAACTATAAAATTCAGTTCAAAGATAGGCTAGTAAATGCCAAAAAGAGTCGAACTTTTTACGAATTCCACAGAATTAAGAGGCTGAACAACAGATAACCATAAATAGCATCGAAGCTGAATCTCGGGTGGCCTTAACACCAGAGCTGAATAGTGGATGACCATAAGATCAGAGCTGGATTATGGGCAACCATAGCACCAATGCTGACTAATGGATAACCCCAGCATCATAGCAGCATCATGTACAACCCTAGCATCAGCGCACACTAATAGACAAGCCTAACATCAGCGCACACTAATACACAAGCCTAGCATCAGAGCACACTAATGGACAAGCCTAGCATCAGAGCACACTAATGGACAAGCCTAGCATCGGAGCACACTAATGGACAAGCCCAGCATCAGAGCACACTAATGGACAAGCCCAGCATCAGAGCCCACTAACATGACCAGAGCACCAACGGACCCAAGCAGTCGAGCACGGAGACACTGGCACCAAACTCGAGGAGCAGGTCGAGGGCCTCGCTGCGGCCGTACCGCGCTGCCTGCATCAGAGGCGTCCAGCCTGACACGTTGGTCGAGTCCACGTGGACCGGGTGGTCCCCACGCCCCTGCACGCAGTGAAATACGTCGTTATGATCGGTTCCTGAGTCCTGAGGTGTGAACTGTTCAAGACGGTCCTAAGGCCTCAGTGGATGCTAAGACGGTCCTAAGGCCTCGTGGATGCTAAGACGGTCCTAAGGACTTGTGGATGCTAAAACGGCCCTATGGTTAGCAGTCTAATGTGATCAATTCTGTTACCACGGCGATTCTGTGGTGATTAGGAACATAATATCAAATAAATCATATACCCGCATACCTACAATGTCAACGCTTTTTACAGCTCAAATGTTAAAACACTAAGAACACAATATTAAGTTTAAATGTGAAAATGACAATTTTTAATGTGCCATCCAATCGCTCAGCATGAAGTGATGATCACCGTCGAGATGTGGGTTGTGACTCAAATTAGGCTGACAAGGGTAGACACTTCCGGTACGCTCACTACCAAATACGCTCAGATCTAAAACGAAGAACCATTTCACCTTACGTTCTTACGCAAGACTATGAACGTCTGACTGAAAAATTAATACCGGCGAGAATTTTTTTAGCATTTAATTAAGGTTTACTATTTTGCTTGAACAAACTAATTACCCCATAAGGGTACATTTTCCTTCAGAACCAACTCGACTGACACAATAACCCTTAGTCGACCAAAAATACCTTACTGTCCAGTTCCATAAAGATGCTACTAGTTTCCGTAGAAAGCGAACTGCAGCCTTATCGCAAAATAATATGGCCATTAAAGGTTTAATTTTCCTCGTAGTACCGGAGGGATCCCTGAGCCAGCCAAACCGTGCCTCACGAGCACCAGCCAAACCGTGCCTCACGA
>VOMN01075533.1:0-36887 GCA_014899125.1 Orchestia grillus
AAGACAGATTCATACTGTTCCTTCAGGACCTCGCATTTCCCGTTTGGTTCACTGATTAGGTTGTCCTCGACTCGGGTCGTTAAAGAGATTTAAAATAGACAC
This sequence comes from Orchestia grillus, assembly GCA_014899125.1. Lineage (NCBI taxonomy): Eukaryota > Metazoa > Arthropoda > Malacostraca > Amphipoda > Talitridae > Orchestia > Orchestia grillus. Next base: position 103 of record VOMN01075533.1, read on the forward strand.
TAGAAACGCAAGAAGAGCAGCAAAGTCAGAAAATCAAAAATGAAATGGAAAACTTTGAGAGCTGGCAAAAGACTCAGTATTTTAAACCGAAACAGGGAGAGAATGCGGCAAACAAAGAAACATGATGTCACAAGACAGGAGATGAAAGTTACCCCCAGAGAAAGAGAAAAAAGAAGGAACATGAGTGTACAAAATAAGCATATCTTGCAGATGTCACAAATCGATCAATCAGCTAGAGTATTTATCCAAGTCATTTAAGTTATATGGGCATTCTTGCAGATTTTAACAACTGTAATGCCAACACAATTCCAGCTGGTAAATATAGTGAGTGCTGTCATGTTTGACGGGGTCATACCCCTGCATTCAAGACTCATCAAAAATTTGGATGAAGGAAAGTAATGTTAGGTCAAGATAACTTTCAGAAGCGATTTATTCACATAATGATCTAAATTCCTATGCCCAGCATGTCGAATTTTCCTACGCTTAGTACAGGGCGGTCGAATAGTGAAAATTTAACAGATTAGATGCCAAATTCACTTATTCTTAACTATTTTGTGTTACGAAACAATTGTATCATGTATCATTTCATAATCGATACATATTCACATTATATGCATAATCAAAAATAAGAAATGGTTACGTACTCAGTGCTCCCATTGATTTCATATAATTTGAAAATATGGAGAATAAGATATAATTTAAATAAGAATAAAAAGTATAATTCTGCCATCGCAATTGCCTTTACCAGATGCTCCCGCCCTGCTCGTAATTGTCCGCATATTTAGTAAACAGATACTTCAAGAAACATATCATGAAAAAAATATTCTAAGTTTCCTTTTGTTCGAATATACGGATACAATTAACAAACGAGAATAATAACAGATTGGCAGAAATGGTCGGTGGAGTTTTCTAGTTCAAGCTGAGCATGAATTTTAAGAAGCTGAATTTAATCCAGCCAAGTTTTTGAAGCCAGAAAGAACTTCCCCCCCTAGGGTCTCAGCTCGAGCCTGGAGGGACGCCTTGAGCCAGACCTTGGATGGAGTCTTCATTTCGGGGCACTCTTTAAAATTTCCCTCCGTAGCTCCCAGGCCATCAATCTAAAGTGGCCGGCCTCCCGCTGGGTGGAGCGAGGCTTCATTTTCACAAGTCCAGGAGCTCAGGAGAGGCGCTTCCGTCAAGCGTCACAATGCTCAGAGTCCTCATTTATACTCGTCGCTTTCTGAAACTCTGGCCAAACCAATAAACGAAAGAAATCTTTCGAAGGAAATGAATCCGTAAATGGAGGGCAAGCAAAAGCACATTATCCTGAGAGTGTAAATATCACAGCCATTCAGAGTATCTCAATAATTGTGAAACCGAAATTATTTTTATACGGAGTTACGGCGTTGATTTTTCTTGTTCCAATATGCTTAGAGCGCAAAACTGACCAATTTATCGACTTTTGTGAGCCCGAACTAGATATCTGCAGCAATTGCACGTAACAATTAAAGCTACAGATCTGCTTATATAGGCAGATACTTCGAGGGACTCTAGCATAAAGTAGCGTAGATTATATGAGGATATAAAACCTGCTCTCATGACCTAGAAATTATCCGTAACTGTAAAGTAACCGATTAGGAAGAGGAATTAGGACTTTATCTTTTTATTGAATAAAATTTCTTGAAATTTATTTCGATGCCCATATATGGTAGCCCACCAGTCGCGCCCTACCCTCGGTGTGACATTATTCTTTTATCAGAGAAATAAATTTGTGGTTTCGTTATTAGATTCGAGAGCTTCTCCTTGGTCAGTCGATCTGACGATGTCGCGGTGTTGTTGGTAGAATCGTCTTCCGCAACCCATCAATGTTTCTAAGTTTATCACAGAGCAGTGTGGAAGTCATTCTTATAATTAAGTTATTCTACACTTGCAGTGAGAGATTTTGAGATTTGCTTTGCCATTCCTTCTTGGTTTTTAAGATAAACATTTTCCGTGTTTCACTTGCTCTATGCTCGATCAACGAAAAGAGGACATTGTACCTCATTTGAAGCTCCTTCGAACCCAATCTGAATCTGCATATGAAATTGTGTCAGGCACAAAGCGAATGGCAGCAATCCTGTTTCATTTGAGAGGTGGAACTCCTTTGAAATATGGAAGAAAATGCTCTCCTATCATATTTATCGCTCAAAAGAGGTCAGTGTTTTTAACGTTTTTAAAAAGGATCTTCCCTATAACAATTTAACTCAGTGAAAACACAAATCCATGTACTGCAAGATTCAGTTACTGCAAGAATAATTTATGCGATTCCTTTATTGAGGCAAAGCCAAGACTCATCATCTCGCCTCAAAACCGAAGGTTATTTCACCAATGAGAGAACCAGCTGCATAATGAACAACGTTTTCCAACGACAAAATAAACATTTTGGTAGTATATTTTGCGGCGGCAGTCGAAAGATCAATTTAAGGCTGTGAAAACAATAGCAATTTCGCTGCGGGAGTTTCCAGATTTGATCCTGGAATGCTATTAAAGTGACCCTGCTTCAGCTTCAGAAGTTTTTATAATAACCTCAAAACCCGTGAAAAAACTAGACCTTAATTTGTCGTCTAAAACAAGCGTCGAATTTCTCGTGCGAAAAGAAGGGAAAATTTAATAAACGTCTCTGAACGGCTCGCCGCAGCCCACCAACTCCCGAACACTGACGCAAAATTCCTCACCGTTGCCGAAATTTTATCGTCGCAAAGCTCCATTTAATTACGCATAAAATGTGCGAAATTCGTAATTATTCTCGTCGCCCAGGGCCAATATTTTTCAGATGAAGCCTAAAAATCTCATTAGATTTGAGCGTTGGTCCAATTTGTTTCTATGTATATTTTCAGGAGTACCGGGTCTGAACAGCTGTAATTGAGGCAATTATTCGTGAAAAGCTCGCTAATTTCGATGGGTCTATTGTCTTGATTTAAATTTCAGAAACGATATATGGAAAATATTGCCCTCCCAACTTCATGAGTAAGTCATGAAACGCTCATGCATTTAGATTTTTGACAAAAAACATAAGTGGTTGTTTTCAATTGAGATATATTTTTTAAGCAAATATATTCGCCCAAACTTAATGCAGAAGTAAATGAACCTGTAATATTTTTGTTAACCTAAAACATTTATCGTCCTTTAGAAACATCCTAACACTTCAATCTGTAATTGCTAGCAACAAATTTTGTTCTTAATGAAATAACCCTGACTTAAAATGATCACTGGAGAGGAATTCGAGCTCCAGAAATCAAATTTATTGAGAGGGACAAATTTTAGGACTATATTTTTATACTCATTACTTAGACATTAGTCCTACAAATTTTGTCTCCATAACGCAGGTGTCTTCACCTCGCCCTCCAAAGTAGGCCACAAGATACAAAGTTTACCCCAATATTTATAGCCAATAAGTTTGAGTCAGACCGACTTTCAACTTTGCGGCAGCACCTCGACTTTTCATTAGAAATTCCAGCAAAATATGTATGCTTATATATACATATTCGTCCATGCAGTTCATGTTGCTGTCCTCCACATGAGGTCCTCACCCCTCGTAATATTGAAAACATGTTCCTCCATGGGGCCAGAAAAGTATGTTCTCTTTTGACGGAGCTAATCTACGGCGTGAGATGAGGCTCCAGTCGTGTGTTCCGGCCGTGCAATTTTAGAAGAAAAAATGAGCCCTGCTTTCTCTGCATTTAAGAGACGAAAGACGTGTGAGTTGGGCCGTGTAAAAACGGAGGCCGTATTTGCCTGATTGTTAACTCCGCCAACTGAACTGAGAGAGACTGTAGCAAATAACTGTTGAATGCTCACCTTTGCTTTTTGTTTTAATAGAAGAAATAGTACATCTTGTAGCACAAACTCTCCAAAGATCTACACGCGTTGATTAATCACCTTGGAGTTCATAATTAGCAGTGAAGCGTGTTGTTAGGCTTGATGATCATTTTAATACAACCACCAGTCGCTGCATTTTCTAGCATTTCGTTGATGTTGCTCTGTTTTGTTACAAGGAATTGTCAGGAAGATTGGAAAACGTGAAATTTTGGTGTCGCGGAATGTCTCCAGTACCCCTTGAGACCGTCGACGTCTCTTGAATTATTAACTATGGTTTAACATAGTGAAGGAGAAGTGTTTGCTACAAATATTAACAAATGAGGCATGCATTGTTAAAAGAACATACCCTATGTGGCTATTATACCATCTTCTAACGTAAATTCAACAAATTAAAGCATTCCAGGAACTGACTCGTCGTTTATGACCTTAAAATAAATGAGGAGAAAAAACTTTTTGAGCGCGAAAACACAAGTAAAATATGCGTTACTAGGGCCATTACAGATGACTTTAAAATAGATACAAGCATAATGAAAAATGCAGTGCCATTTGAAGTTGGTGCTTTCAATTTTATCACTTGAACTTGTTTCTTTACGAGCCTCTCAAACTTGAGAAATTGTTCAAGTTTGTTGTGTGACAAAATTCGTCGGGAGCTGCTAATCATGTTTACTAAAACCACTCAATCTATGAAAAAGTTAACATTGTTTCGATGTGCTCACATCATTACCATCTTGAAATAATACAGATGCAATTTTAGTCACATTATACAAATGCAAAAAATGGTATAACTAAAAACGTCGCTATTAATGAAAGTATGCACATCTTACCAACAGGTTACATTACCCAGTGCAATACCGAGTCCAATACCGAGTATAATACCGAGTACAATACCCAGTACAATACCCAGTACAATTCCCAGTACAATACCAGTACAATGCATGTTCACAGTTCATCAACGGACAAAGTGGAGGATGACGGCATTGGTTCCAACAATTTATGGTCCTGTCCTATTAAATAATTTTAGAGCAAAAAATCAATAGCGTTCTCATTAAGGACCGATTTGAACTTATAGGCCATGCACATCTATGAGTTCAAACCAGTCCTTAATGAGAACATCATTCATTTTTGGCTTTAAAATTAGTATTGCACAGCACTGTAAACTTTTGGAAACTATTCGTCCGTTTGTCCGTTGATGTTTGCCTCTGAACGTGTATTGAAGTGGGTACTGAAGTGGGTATTGAAGTGGGTATTGAAGTGGGTATTGAAGTGGGTATTGAAGTGGGTATTGAAGTGGGAATTGAAGTGGGTATTGAAGTGGGTATTGAAGTGGGTATTGAAGTGGGTATTCTACTGGGTATTGTACTGGGTTTGTAATGAGTATTGTCCTGGGTATTGTACTGGGTATTGTACTGGGTATTACACTAGGTATTGTACTGGGTATTGCAACCTGTATGGAAGATATGTACACTTCTACGAAAAGCGTTGATTTAATTATAAAACTTTTTGGATTTCTATAATGTAACTAAAATTTTGTCTGCATTGTTTCCATTCAATGATGACGTTACAACGTCAAAACGTTGCATTTTAATAGATTTAGTAGCTTAGTAAATATGATTAGCAGCTTCATATGCATTTTAGCACGCAATAAAATCGAAATATATCTGTATAAATACACTTTTAGATCTCGATTTTGTATATTTATAATATGTACATATATTGATTGCGTGGTCCATACCTTATACATTTTGAATAAAACAATGATTAAACTTTTGTACAGCTTTAGGGCTCCACATTTCCCCAAACTCTAGGAAATCAAATTCTGATTCGTTTTGCTCGAAAATGTGGAGTATATTCGCATCGAAATAATATATCTTGCTACAGCCTAGTATACCGAAATGCTGATTATTCAAAATGAACCTGCGAAGATTTCTTATTTATGTATAGACTATGACTAACTTCTAAAAACACTCGCCTTCATGACAGCCACGTCATTTTTACCGAGGGTGATTTCATACTATCTTAAAAGTGACCTATGTGAAGCATAGAAGGAATTTTCGAATCATGTATGAAGAATTCAGCTCTATTTTTACTATCGTAAATGCTCGTGAATTAAGTCCAGAGTTTCTATCATTCTGAGCAAAATAGACGAGCTAGAGAATAATGTGGATATAACCTCAATATTTGATGCGAATTTCCTAGAAAATTTGAGCATTTTGCCATTGTCGACTTCGCAAATCTGCACTGATGCCCACCTTCGTTTGGCCGAATTTGCATGAAGTATGCCAGCGCAAAAGCCACCATAAAATGTTTACAGTTCGGCAAATTTTCACGCTTGCTTCGACAACCCAGGAAAAATCAAACGACAGTGGAACCTCCGGACACACGGGCTCATTATGCCCAGTTATTGACGCTGGAACTTTGTGCTCCGAATTTCCTGAGCCTACCTCTGCGCATGGAGAAACGAGCCAACGATGATTCAATTAGATGAAATTAGGAGGGACTTGAGAAGCCTAACATAATGAGGGCCAGTAGTTCCCCCAACTCATGCTTCTTTTTTTATGTTTGTGGATCAAAGCAAGTTTATGCGAAGAATTAGGCAGGGAGTCAGAGTACAGTCGTGACTCAAAAGTCGAGCTGAGTTGGGAGTTGAAATGGAGCCAGAAATTTCGCTCCTGAAACTAAGGGCGCCTACTTCAGGATCACCGCTTTGCACCTTGAGTCGTTCCGCATTTGCTATCCTTATCCACAAGTTTGTCAGGAAACATAAGCATAAATAGGACCAATTTTGAAGCCCTGTTTTGAGTTCATATGAAATGAGGATGAAGTTGCTCTACCAGACGATGTTGGGCAGAGCAACATCGTTTGGAGGAAACTGTGTTTGTATGTTTGGAAGGAGCCTGAAAAAGTTAGCTTCCCGATAAATACCATTCCTGCAGCAAAGCTCGGCCTAAAATCCATAATGTTTTAAGGTTGATTTCCTGCGTCTGGTTAGATACGTTTGGCTGTACTGAAGGAACAATAAGAACCGACGACTGTAAGAAGATCCTCGAGGAAAACTTGAAGAATGATGCACGGAACCTTAGACTTAGACAAAGATGGCGGCTCATGACAGCGACACAAAGCGCAAATCTAAAGTGGTGACTGAATGGTTGAATAAGGCAAACATAAATGTTTTAGATTGTCCAATGTAATTAATCACCAGACCTCCATTCAATCGAATATTCGAGGCGACTACTGAAAGTCAGCGTTCAGGCAAACCACTCAAAAACATATCAACGATCTGGAAACGATCTGTCACGAAGAATCGATCCAAACTTTACACGATATCGGTGTGAACCTAGTTAAAATAACGTGTAAGGGCTTACAATTCATTATTATGTATGAAAATCAGATCGGTATGAATTTCCTTGATTCAGCAATTTTCTAAAAATGTTTCTCATTTCTTTGTAGCTCTGTGTACAAATCTGAAATTTTCTGGGCCATTTCTCAAACATGTTATTAAATGCGTGAGTAGGTTCGACTACCCTGCAATGAGTAGTTTTTAAGGCAAAGTTAAAATTATACCGCCACCATCGGCATACGAATACTTTTTGCAGACCCCGCACCTTCTCATTTTTTATTCCATAACTCAATGTGAAATTTCATAGGGAATTTATTAATGGTTAACCAAACAAATACTTTCGTCGTGCACATTCAATTTGACTAACTCTTAACACTCACAACCACAACAGAAACTGTGCGTACAGCTTCTGGGCAAATGCGAATATATTGCGAAAAAACTCGGATGCAAACAAATATAGAAACTAAAGGACCTCACACGATCAGTTAAAGTCTAGAGACAGTGTTGGCAGACACCCAGATACGGACATCAACTGCACAGTTTCTTCACGTTCGGCCAGACTCCGGAAATTGGGAGCAAAGTTAGCATTCGAAGCCCTTATTTGGGTGTCCGCCGACACTGTTTCAGACTTTGACTGATCGTGTGAAGGACCCTTACTTAAGAGGCACCTGACACGAAGTCGCATCGGCGACTGGAGTGATAGAATCCCATGAATGATTTCAATCTGAACATTTTGCAGCTGTGATAAGACTGAATGCTCAAAATTAGTGATCGTTAGAAGCGATTATACGGTCTTTATGGTAGACCCTCTACTTGACGAACCTCGTTAAAGTTAACAGAGGAAATCATTCTGCAGGGGAAGGAATTTAAATTCTGCTCCAAAAATGCCTCATATTCAGTCCAAAATTCGTCTCCAAACTCCTTACACCGCTACCCTGAAATTTGCTCTCCTTCTTCAAATAGCGTTTTCGAAATCTGTACTTCGTTTTAAAAATATAGACTTTTCGAAACATTTTTTGCTTACAGGGGAGCTTTCGTTGAGTAAAAGGAAAAAGTCCAGAAATGATTTTCCAGGTTTGCCGGGCTCGACTTAATTAAGAGTTCTCGAACTGTTCAAGTGAAAAGAAAATGAACTTCTCTCCTGTTCCCTACAAAGTGAATCAGTCAAAGGCTTGAATTTCTTGAAAGAGTGTGGGATTTGAGAATTTTTCTTCGAAGGTCATGAAAGTGTTGTAAGAAACTAATGAAAAATAGCATTTTCTCCTGCCCTCCATTTTCCAAACCACTACTCGATAGAGTTGGAATAAAGAAGAGCATCTAGTGCGAAATGTTCAGGGGTCGTAGTGGTTTTATCAACACCCTATGGTTATATCAAAACGCCATGGTTAAAGTGGTTTTGATATCAAAACGCCGTGGTTATATTCAAAATTTCTTATTTACAAATTTAAGTAGTGATCTTCCTTAACTGTACAATGTTTTTTTTAAACTGTCTGATGTGCTGATCTTTTAGACTGATGGAAATCCCCTCAATAATATTCACGTTGAAACTAGTCTCCTGATTTTGATAGGGCATATCATTTGGAACTCTAGTAAATGAGAGGGGACTCTTTATTTGATCCCCAAAAGTGGCCATAAATAAAACAAAAAACAAGAAAAGAGTGGGCTAGAAAGTCTGAACTACTCCCAAATGTGACCCATTATTTGTACCAGCTTCAGAGAAATGAATCAATGATTCAAATAAATTTTAATCGTTTTAACAATGTACAAACCCAAGTGTTATGACATCATTTAAAGATACTTCAGCCAGGGATTTGATATGCTATTACAATGCACAGTTTTAGCATAGCTACTTGTGGTTCCGAATAAGTTCCATGACTTCTAGGGTATCCCACGTCATCGTATGCGACACGTACACATACATATAAATAACCTAACGCGCTTTGCGGTAACGCTAATGAGACTGATTTAGTAAAACATTTATTCAGGGGAGGAGATATGATTTCAAATTAGGAATTCAGTATTATCTAGTTTATGGAGACAATCTAATCTACAATATACCCAGAATTAATTTAGTGACGTATAATATAATATTTTTGTGTGAGAAATGTTCAGTTCCGTGGACGCATGTGAGCTAACGATACGTGTAAGAAAAGTCCATTGCAAGCTTCAAACATTCTCATCTGAAGAACGTCTTCCGTAGTGCAGAGAATCGACACTATTTTTCGAGGGAAAAAAATATCTACTCATCTATCCATTCACCTATCTATACGAAGGGTCCTTTGAAAATGTTCCCTATTTTTAAATTGATCTAACCTCCGGTTCAAATTGCGACTCATTGCGTCCGTTTATTGCATAATCCAGGAAGGTTTATCGGTCAGTACGGTTCAAACATTCATGAGTAATGACCGAATAATGAGTTCCCAATAAAATATTGAATGAGCAGTGGTTGAAAGTATTTTGAGACAAAAAGTTATAGAAGTTTCATTATCGATTTGTGTGTTTATTTTTTCAAATGATAAAACGCAGTTTTTGCAATAAAAGAGTAAGTAAGCTGAAAAAAAATTAAACAGAGTACTTAGTATTTTTCAAAATGTACCGTTCCTAAAAAGACATTTATTATCCCGATTCAACATAGCGTGAAATGTTCTTCGAATTACTGCTCAATCATTCTTCAATCCTGGAAATTCTTCTTCAACCCGTTGACGTAATATTCTCAAGGTCATTTTACTGTAAGAACTCCTTCGTTATTTACAAAAATAAAGAACAAATGGAGAAATCAATATTGCAATTCCAGTAATTCATTGTTACAAAACACTTTCTACTACTGACCATCTTACATCTCACACCGAACTCATGATTCAGTCGTTATTCATACATAGTGAATTTGAGCTCTATTATCCCAAAAATATTCCTTTAGTTTCAATGTCTTAATTCGAACCGGAAATATGGTGAGCTTAGAAATATGGAATTTTTCGCGGACACTCGGTATAATACTAAAACTCCGTTCATCTTACTTGATTGTTGTCTTTCTTCTTTGTCTGTAACCCTGCACACTTCTCACTAATCACACGGGGCAGAAATTCAGAACTCATCCCTTGGTAATTAAATGAAGGTTTTTTCCATCATACCATCATAACAGTTCATTGAGACTAACGTAAGTGAATTATTTTGATCAGCTTTGGATAATTGTTAGAAAATGAGAATCATTAGCGGCTCAAAAACGACTGGAAAATAGGGACTCTACGCTGCTGGCGACCTAATTTTACATAAGACACACTTAGTCTTTTCGTAGCTCTTATGTACGAGGGCGAATAAAAAAATTCATGGAATTTCTAAAAAATGAATTAATTTCACAAAGTAAAAGTACATATATGAGCTCATTTCTCAGCACAGTTGCCATTCAAGTCAATGCAATTCTCAAGTCGATGTTGCCAGGTGCGAAGACCGTCTTTGAAGGTTTCTGGAGGACGTAATCGGAGCCAAGTAGTGACGCAGTATTTTGCTTCTTGTATGCCATTAAAATGGATTCCTTTGAGGATTTCTTTGAGTTTTAGAAATAAGAAAAAGTCTGACGGAGCTAAATCGGGGCTATATGGTTGGCGAGGAAGTACTTCCTGTTGAAATTTTCGAAGGACATCTTGCGTTACCCTCGAAGAATGCGCTGGTGCATTGCCATGATGAAGCAAGTCCCTACCATAAAGTTTCCCTGCCCGTTTTTTATTTTAATTTTCCGTTAACTTCCTTAGAACCTCAGTGTAGTAAAATCCTGTTACTATTTTTTAATTTTCAAGGTAATCTATCAGTATCACACCCCCTAAATCGCCAAAAGCCGTGGTCATTACTTCTTGAGACGATTTTTGAGATTTGAACTTGAGAAGTCCTGAGGATGCACGTAGGTGCCATTACTTTGACTGTTTTTTAGACTCAGAATCATTCTGGTAAATCCAAGTTTCATCTCCGGCGATCATTTTCGACAAAAATTGCTCTTCATCTACTGCAATTCGTTCAATAATACTAAGGAGTGATCTCTTTGCAGATTCTGTTGATCAGGCTGTAACACGTTTGGGACCCATAGTGTTGAAAGCTTGCTTAGTCCCAAATTGTTATGAAGAATTAAATTTACCGACCTATAGGAAATGTCCAGGGACGTAGTTATTTAATTGAGGTTCCTAGTCTTCCCCAGCGAGGGTCGTCTTCAAGGTCGTTTCTTCTTTCTTTGCGGAGCTGAATCCACCTGTAGACTGTATTTTTTTGGAAGCACAAGTTCCATAAACTGTTTCCAAAGCCGCAATGATCTGTGTTCCTTTCCATTCTAGTTTTACCAAAAACTTGATATGCGAATTTATCTCAAATTATCTGTTTTCTATGGTCGAGACAGCAGCTTCTTTTTTAGAGGGTCTGAACAATACAGAGGCTCGCATAAAACTAATTGCAGCCAACTAATGGCAAGGTAAACAACCTGTCAAGTGTTTGGACAAGCTTTTACTTGTTATCTGACAATTTTACAGCTATTAAAAACTTCCGTGAACTTTTTGATTCTCCCTCGTAGACAAACAAGAACTACAACTAGGCTGCATGACAAATTATTAACGATAAGTCAGTTTTATGAGTTATCTTAAATTTATCCTAAATATATGACTGAATTTTTCCTAAATGACTACAACGCTCCAATGCGTGCGGTGCGGGAAAATTTTCCCTAAATGATTAAGACGCTCCAATGCGTGCGGTGTGAGGAAATTTTTCCTAAATGATTACAACGCTCCAATGCGTGTGGTGTGGGAAAATGGTCTGCCTCAAACGGGGGTCCCATGAATGAGAATCAGAAAATTCGTTCAGCCTTTTGTTTTTTTGACAAATACCATCATTTACGTTCAGTAATGGGTCACTGATGTGATTTTCTCGATTCTGAGAAAGAAAGTATACGATGTGAGTTAATTAGAAGGAAATCAACGCTAGAAATATTTAACATGATTCGGTGATATCCCAAAACTGTGAAGATTTTTGCTAAGGACCCTGCAGAGTTTCATAAAATTGATGGTATTGGGTCATTCGAAGATTATTTCAAAGTATTCTATTCCAGTAGTTCAACGGAATGCTTTGAAGAATATAAGCTTTTAACCAACAGAGCAATTTCCAGGACATAGGAGAGCAAAACGCGTTCAGAAGCACTCGGTGTTATCTTCTAATGAAAGTTGAAAAATCTGCAAATCCCGTGATAAGGCCTCCACAGGCGGAAATTCACGTTCAGAAGCGTTAGAAGTGGCCAGAAGGCCCACTGTATGAAGGTAGACATTTCAAAGGTGGTGGTCTGCGAAGAAGCTGGAGCACCCCTCGAATGGCCGAATTCTTATATCGTGGTGCTAACATATTTTTTATTCGTGGCAATTAAGCGTTATTTTCGAAGTATTATTTGTTATTTCGACATCGCAGTCATCAGCGCTCGAGACTCCGGTAATGAGGCGGACGCATTTGGTTTGGGTTGGGATTATTGGTAGTGTATTGTGGGGTCTTTGGAGAGTGCCTGATAAAACTTACAGCAAATGCTCATATAGCTTCTCTAAAAAAACACTTAGAGCCTCTGTTTAAGCAAAAAAGAATAACGATCATACCAGGTAAAAACAGTCGTACTATGCGGGAACTATCGCATTACGAGAACAATCATGTATATGCACGAACAATCGTATTACAAGAACAATCGTATATACTGAAAATAATGCTCACACAATGACGGAGTCCCTACCTGAATTATGCTGCTGCAGACTTCAGGAAATGAAATGGTTGACTAATATTCCAGACATTAATTCAAATGTAAGTTTGTAGAGCATTTTCAAACATGTTTGAAGAAATGTACGCCAATTTGGAAGCAAAGAAGATTTGTGGCAGGCAACAGTTGATGCATAAGGGAGGATTATATACATTTCGTGAATTTACAAGTTCTATGAACCAGCGTTTTCAATTCATTCTAACTATAGGATCATACATCTCGTGCTATGTAACTATCTACCCTATTATTTTAAAGTTCAATTTTTAATGATGGCTTTGAGTCAGCGTAGTTGTTTTAGAGTAGCCTCCATTGCAATAATATACGAAACATTTGAAACATGAATTTTTGGTTCGTATGAATTTTGACTCCAGCTCAATGATACATAATGTGACACAATGCCATCAGGCCAAACTTGAAAAAATATTCGTATTTTTCACGGGTGGGCATACAAAAATTTCGTTGCTCGCTCACGAATATATCATAAATATTTGTGATATATTTTTATTATAGGAGATTATGTATCACCCTGCAGAACTCCATGGAGTAACTTTCGTATAAATCTGAAAAATGTCATCTCGTTGATAATTTGACACGTTGTGTAAATTAGCCCGACCACTGAGTGCTTTTGCTTGCCGAAGGTGGAGCAGTTGTGCAGCGTCCACTCGCTCAGGGAAGCGAAACTAATTCTCGGATTTGGCGACAGAATGCAGCTGTATCTCGTAGCAGTCGGGAATTTTTGGCGGAATTTTATCTTAACAAACAATTCAAGCGTCCGAAAATATAATTTATTCCGTAGCTCAGGGGTAAATATTGACAATGGAAGATTAGTATGTGTTTTACAGGCGGTCTTCGACATACGACGTACTTTTTTTGATCAGAATTTTAATCTGTGTTTAAAATTTTAGCTTCTTGAATTCAAAACATGTGCTTTTGACTCGAGCGCATGTAGTTCGAACTATTGAAACTGAAAATGGTGAACACGAAGCAAATGACACTGTAAATATTACGTTATATGTTGAGGACTACCTTATTGTACGAGAATTTGTTCTACATGGTCCAATTTATTTGCCATATCCACTGTGAATCTTTGAAAAATCAAATGAACTTAAATTTTTCTACTCGAATCATTTTTCACAATTCTTCTGTTTGGCTTCACCTATTTTGTTGACCTCTGCACCCTCATGAAATTTCAAATATAAACCAGCATACTCATTTGACCAACATTTCTGTAAATAAGGCACAAAGCGTATTGTACCCTGCAATCTCAACATATTTTGCATGGTAAAGGACATTGTGACAACTAAAGACGCCACCGTTTCTATTAATTTATCCCACCCCTCGTGCGTGAGACTGTATAACTTGTTCGTGTGGTACAATGATTTGCAAAATCTCCTTCTTTAAAAGTTGGTAGCGAAGGTTGATCAGCGGTCCTCTCAACTGCTGTGAGACGCTCTACCTTCAAAACTGGGAGGAAGAACTTTGGTGTTATTCTTCCTTGGAAGCAACTGGCCTGTAGAGATATTCAATTCAGCTTTCCAGACGGACTGTGAACTCTTCGATAAAATCGGGCTCATTTATTCTCCACAGTTTGAACCAATGACAAACCTGCTCTGTTCCATTTCATCTCATCTGATTTAAAAGTTGAGGAAAATGGCGATTTTCTGTGTAAGAGAAATCAAATGACGTACGTATATAATATTTAGCCCGTTTCTGATCTTGCATATCGTCAGCAGGATGTGTAAACATACGTATCATCGACTCATTGGGATGCGTGTAGCCTGTGTCTTAGCGTGTAGACCATTGCCTATAAAACTGCCCTTCTATCATGTTCCCACTCTCGTACCCGTTCAATTGCAATGCGAAAGCCATAAAATTATTACCCACTCTATTTGTACATATATTTGAATGATGCCTCATTTCTATGAAAGACACAAAGCTCGAGCTGATGGCTTTGTGCCCTGTACTGAAGTCACGACCCGTGAGTACTAAAATCTTACAGACGATTTTACGTTAGGCGTCGCCCCTAACAATAGACTCTCCTCATGAGGCGATAAAATGGATTACTTTAATTCAGATTTGGCAACTACGCTGGTGGACGAATTATCGCTCTTTGTTGGCAGCACAAAGAGCAGCAGCTCGTGGAGGTGTTCCAGGCAGTTCCAGGCAAACGACCGACAGCAGCTCTAGTGTATCCAACAGAACAAGCATCCCTCAACTGCACGCTGGCATCGCCCTTCCAAACTCATTCGATTTCTAATGAGCTCTAAAGAATCTCTTATAATGATGAATTTTGAAGGTAACAATTCAATCGATAACTTTTTTATTGTAACGAGAATAATTTAACAATTCAAGTGTATAATAATGAAAATAAACAAAAAGAATGCTTAGTTTTTTATAGCAACAGAGCATCTAAAGCTTGTAAAAAAAATCTCCGGGCCAAATTCTTACATCTATTTCGATTTCTTTTGTCTCGGTTAAGAAAAATGATCTGAACGCTTCTTTTCTTCGAGCAGACGACATTATCTTCGACTTAACAATGAGACACAATGCCGGAGCTGGCAATCAGACCACGCTCCGAGTTGCTTCAAATTGCAGAGATTGTTCCCCTGCAGCCGCGCGGGGCCGCACCGCAGAATCAGTAATGTTGATTCAATGAGGAATTTTATGCCCGTCTGGAAGGCTGGTATGAATATTCATGCCGATTCGTTGCCTCCATGAAAGACTAACGCCTGTAAAATTTGTTACTCTCTTGGTTGCGGGCTGAATACTGCATGGACTGGGAAGACCTCAGCTGAATTCTGACTTCAAACTTGTTGAATGGATTTTCATTGGGATCTTCGAACCTGGCAAACAGCTTCAGATAAGCTCGTATTTTACCTCCGTATGGGATTTTTCCTCCACACGCTGCAGGAGGCTTCCACACGCAGCACACGCTGTGGCTGTTTCCTGCACACGCTATAGGAGGCTTCCACACGCAGCACACGCTGAGGCGGTTTTACTACGCTGCAGGAGATTTTTAAATGGTGTGGCTGCTTTACACAATAAGGACTGTTGAGCGTAGAGCAAGACGGCCTAGATACAAAAATAGGTGCAATTGTACAAGCATATTTGAGCATTAACTCTTTGTCCACGACTGTTTTCCTAAGATGAAAAAGCATAGATTTGTCGCCGAATTAAAACTCGGAAAATCGATGCACGAGTATTTTTGAGTTAAAATTTTACTTCGTTAGGTTAATCAACTTACTTAATACGAATGGAAATCTAAGTGAGGTAAGAAACAAGACTAAGACGTTCGTACGGGCAAGTATGAGATGATACTGGATAGGGGGAAACAATTAGGAAAACAGTTTACCACTCGCATATGGTCACTCTTTCTATCGCTTGCGAGTGTAAATCTACGAGACACAAATCTGCTTTCTCTAATTTGCACCTGAAATACCCACTACGTATATTTGATTCCCTCTTTCACTTTCACGAGCAAATGTAAATGCAGTCGTCAACTAATACAGTCGGCAAGCGCAAATGTAAATGCCGTCGTCAACGAATACAGTGGGCAATTGCGAATGTAAATTCAGTCGTCAACGAATACAGTCAGCAAGCGCAAATGTAAATGCCGTCGTCAACGATACAGTCGGCAAGCGCGAAAGTAAATGCAATCGTCAACGAATACAGTCGGCAAGCGCGAATGTAAATGCCGTCGTCAACGATACAGTTGGCAAGCGCGAAAGTACATGCAGTCGTCAACGAATACGGTCGGCGAGTGCGAATGTAAATTTAGTCGTTAGTATTAACCAACTCGCGCATGAAGCACGCTCAACATGCGCACGCATAACTTATTTGACTCCAATTGCTTGGAGCCCACGAGAGAAGTTATGTTTGAAGTGACGTCTGAAAACGCGTGGGCAGCCACCAATACTACAAAAAAAATATGCAGCAACATCCAAGGCGCTCCAAGCCAGACACTGGAGCACTAGACAGAAGATTTAGGTTGTCTTTATTAATGTTCAGAGAAGTGTATCCTTCAAAATCGAATTAATAAGGGATTGATAACGTACGTAAAAGTTTAGAACAGTGTAAATTCGTACAACTCGCTTCCTTAAGCTGTTTTATTACCTTTGTTGGACTGAAAAACTGTTATCGTGGGCAGCAATCGCGCTCGAAAGGACGTGTTCTAGTGGAACACATGCGCTGCCCTGAGGATGGCACGGGCTAAAAGAGCTCAGAAGTGACCGAAAATTTGCTTTAAATCAGCAAATGACGAAATGGTGAAATGGAGCCCCCACGTACTCTGCTGCCTCCACCATATTACTTCATTAATTCAAACGGAAGCTAATCAGGAGTGAAATTTAAAAGTCATCTCAGCGCCCAGTTGATGATGAGGCTTGTTACCTTACTCGAAAATTTTACTCGATATAGGACTCTAAGTCTCATTCTTAGGCAGCACTAGGAATTCAAATATATCCTGATCCACCAAATAAAATATTGGTCAATTGTATAACTCTGTATTTACTCTCGTTTCTTTCTGTCGCACTTTGTTGCTGTAAAAGGAGTGTAAAAACGTCTTCTAGGAAATTTCCTGTCCCACTCTACTTCGATGGGTATTTTCCCTGGCTTTTGCCTTTCTGTGAAGTTTTTTCAATAGTGAGCTTAAGACTAATATTCCTCTTCAGGCTTTATGGTCAGACAAGTTCGAAGACATCTGAAAATCTTAAAAACTTGAAGAAGTACATCCTCTTACAAATACGGATTAGCTAGAGAATTAGCGAGTCAACTACTTTATTTCGTCCTGTTTGTTTCACATCTATTCAACAACGATTAAACTTTACCGCTTACGAAAATATTTAGGTCAAAATGAAACAGTTTATGTAAATAATAATAAGCTTTAACTTTTGCACATTCGCTTTCGAGGAAAATTAATGACTCCCGCTTATGACTTGAATCCAATAACGCACCTTCAGATCCCCTAACGCATTACCTGCCTCCACTGCAGCACGCGAGGCCCCGCTTCCACTTCCGCCTTGTTATTTAGAGGCACAAACCGAGGCTTGACTTCATATTTTAATTTTGGCGAGCTGAGCGCTGGGAGTGAAGGAGCTCAATTCGTTAAGGCAGCATTTTAAGGCCATGCTTTACTGCCTTCATTTATCCAGCACTCACTCTGCCTCATCAGTTGCAGGCTGAGCTACAAAGAGGCCAGCAGTCGCCCACAGCAATGGCTTGTCTATCCTCCAGAGGCAAGAGACTGGCTCAGCGGCTCTGGCTCTGAAGCTACGCTCAAAAATCTTTTGTTTCTTTAAAATTGAGTTTGCTCTGCACTTCGCGTGCAGACTTTTCTGTTCAACGAAATGATTTTTAAGTTTGTCTTACTGAATAAGATCATAAAACTCAAGGTTGAATTGAATTGCGTATAATAAAAATCAAGTTTGCCGATCCCGAGAGTATTGGCAAACTCGTGACGTTTCGTGGAGGGCAAATTTCACGAACGTGTTCCTGTTCCATTGTCCTAATTCTCAATCACGAGATTTTAATTCACAGGATAAATGTTGCTTAAATGCTAGGATTAAATCATCGTAAATTCCCCCTGGGGTGAGATTTATCATTTTGGTGTTTAAGGTATGATGGAAAAATATCTCAAACAGTGCAGACGATGTGGCGCCATTGTTGCTGTTGGCTTCTGGATGATATAACCACACAAAATATTTCTGTTTCACGTGATAGTAGTTTCTTTCTTGGTTACAAAATTTAAGCAAGTACTTACTGTTAAAAATTTTCTACTGAATTTTCAAATTTCATTCACAATTTCATTTACTAATTCGCGCAAGTTTGTAAAGTACAAGTATTCGTACGTTCGACCTACGATAATGAAGAGAGTCATTTTTTGACCGCATTATCGACTCTTGATCAATAACTCTCGAAAGTACTAATTTCTTGAACGACTGTGTGGTGATGGACTGAGAAATCTGTCGAAATTAAGCATCGGTTTCACTTTCTAGCTGATTTTTGAGCTTTGTCATGATTATCCTCCACCCCCCTGAAGGTCCTTTAACACGCTGGCTTTTTAAATATTGTGGTATTCGTAAAATCAAGCAGTGGAAGAATGAGTTGCTATATTTTTACCCCATTTCTTAGACTAGAATGCGCAGTGACCACATTTATAGTCAATTTAATTTTTTTTTCAATGTAGCACTTTTTTCCTGGTGGCAATTATGTTCTACCTAGCGAATAAATGTATAGAGCATATGGCAGCATTTCCTTACATTTCTCGTTTGATTTCAGTGACATGAATAAAGTGACACTTTATTTAGGTTTTATTGCATTTTAAGTGAACCACGTTAATATAGTCTGTTGATCTGAATAATATAAATAATGAGCGGTACTAAAAGCTTTACAGAGGCTTGAAAGGTGATAACCATCAAAGAAACAGTTAAAAGATCATCTTCTCGTACAATTGCTATTCTTTTAGGATGCCATTGCAGAGACAATCTAAAGGTTTTTGGAGGACTTTCACTTAGGAAGCAGCGCTCTGTTAAAGGCAAAATGAAGGTTTTGACGACTAGAGGTCTGAGAAAAATAAAACTGTCTTGTTTCAACCGCAATGGTTAGCTCCCCTAAAGATCTATTGACTTCGAGGCACATGATGTTGAGACTTCAATGAGCCTTACATCAAGTTAAATGTGAAGTATAGTCTGTTCACAGATGAGAGAAGAACTACTCTGGACTTGATGGACGGTCCACAGGCTGGATTGGAACTGTTGCCAAATTCAGCGCCCTCAGGGCGGAGGTGGTGTAATGTTGGGGGGAAATAATAGGCGACCTTCTTATCGGCCATGTAATGGTACTCGATGGTGTTCAAGTTAATTCCACTTCTTATTTGAAACTTTTGAGAGAAGGTCTTTTACTATCGTTTCAAGACCATCCTTTGTCCCCCCGAAAACTTATAATGTTTATGCAAGACAATGCACCTTCACAACTTGCCAAAGCAACAAAACAATATGAAATTATGAATCCCCTCATTGGGATTCAACGACAACTATTTGAGAGCGTGATGGCTAACTTCACCACATTTAAACACAATCGAGAATTTCTGATACAATATGAAGCGTGAGATTTATGACGACAGTCGTCAATACACTTCCAAACAAGAGTTATGGAACGCCATAAAAGTTACATCGAGATATGTGCCGGTTGCTACGATGACTGATTCAACGAAAAATCGTATTTTTGAGGTCTTGCAAGCTAGGGGTATAATATCAAAAAATAATTTTCATATTATGTTATGTGATGTTTGTTCAATTTCAATTCCAATTGGGGTAGATTTGCATGTATAAAAATATTTGAGTTAAGGTGAGACATTCTTATTTTTTTACGCTTAATTCACACTTTAGATCATGATAAATTAATAACATGGGTCAGTAAGAACGGCAAAGTTTAAGAAAAAATAAAGGTCCTTTAACAGTCTTTGTTAACACAACAACTAGCCATCTAAAAACCGTCATAGATGACTATCTATAAAAAATAGTTCATACCATTCATTACGATAATATTTTAAGCAGTATTAGAGTGGACTACAGGGAAGCAAGCCTATTTGAAGACACATCGTTATCAAAAATTACACTCGCAAATCATTTATGATATTTTTATTTTATTTCAGAGAACCCATTTGAATTTATATTTTAACCCAAGAAATGAAAATACATGCAGTCATAGTTGCTTTAACTGCAACTGGGATGGATTTTGGAGTTCTGAGCAGTGAAGGTCATGTCATGGCCCCTCGCATGTTTCCACAGGTTCTTAAGGTTAATGCTGTTGGATACTAATTCCTGGTTCCCTAACTCGCCAGACTTGAATCCTATGGACCATTACATGCGGAGCGTTGCTGAAAGGGAGACTAATCGACATCCTCATAGTACCATAGCTTCACTGAAGGTTTCCATTGTCCAGGTGATGTCTGAAATGAGTTAGGACCACTCAATTTCAGCTTGTCGACAGTTTCGAACTCGAATAGAAGCAGTCGTTGAAGCTAAGGTGGCTTCATAAAATAATTGGACAAAGTATTATCAAGGATAAATGTACAAATTCGATTTAAATACAAACATTTTTTGCTAAATATTTTCTTCTACTCAACATTGTGAATATGTCCTCAATTAGCCCTGTACCATACTGCAGGTGGGTTACACCATACGTGTATCTCTCCATTGAACTCCAAATTAGTAGCGGCCAAAACGTTTTTACAGCACTGTAGAGTTTGTCATCATGGCACTTGATTCCAGAGTTGCAACGCTGGATAACGTCGCTTTTGACGAATATTTTCTAAAAATATAACGGATTTACTGATGTCGAATTGCTAACACATAGTGAATTTGTTAGCGTTTGGAATATGAAAAATTGCTATTGGTTGCGACAACTGAGATATTCCAGTCTTAATATCATACAACTAAGTAAGAATTAATAAGACACACTCTCGTAAAGAACATTAGAAGCTCCGTTGGCCTATCAGAGAAATTTCTGGCTACTGAAGCAAATAAACACGGTTCTTGCGTTGAAGTCGTCAGTTAAGCCACAACGTGAGAGGATGTATCACATTTCGCAAGGGTTTCACGAGAGAAAGAAAACTTGCGTGAGCATAAATATCACTTAGACTTTGTTAAAATAATACTTACAAACACCAAAGAATATCGGTCGACGAGTAGGAAAGCAGAACCCTCTCATTACTGACACGTACGGGAAAAAATCACTAGCGCTGCTTGCGTCGCGTGAGGTCCCACCGGGGCCTGAAGCACAACCCTTTGTCGCGTGCACGGCAGCGGCTTTGATGGGAGGCCGAGCTCGGCACCGCCGGACGTGGTTTCAATTAGCTTATAACATTCTTTGTCATTTGTCAAGGGAAAATATCAAGCGTGAATAAGTTTCATATTGAATTCGTCCGTACTATGATTGAAAACTGTTTCGGTTATAAATTGCAAATGTTTAAACATATCAGTGAAATTAGGAGCTTCAAGAAGCCCGTCTGGTTTTTGCGCGTTTTATTTTGTTAAAATAATACGAATTTCATTGAGGCAAAATTCAATGCAAAGGGTATTTTGTTTAAATGTTGATGTAAAAATATTTGGATGGAATTCTTATGAATTGTTCGTCACCACGTTGCTATTGTTAAAAATAAAATCGAGGTACGAAACTTCTTAGTTCTGACGATCCATGCCGTCTGAGAAATATAGGCGAGCTGGTAATGCGGACCAAATTATCATCACTGAAAATGATATCCATGAAACTTTGATGCATTCTATTAACTGCGAAAGTATACAGGAAGAAAGTTACAGGGTCATGCAATGCTACAATTTAGCGGACATGCTACCCCGAAATCACGCACAGACACGAAATATGTGACAGAACACATTGCGCCTTCGTCAAGAGTTTCTCCCTTGCAGGACTTGGTAGACAAGGGATTTGGTGCGAACGAGGGTTCGCATACTGAAACGCACTTCTTCAAAACTTGTTTTAATTAAAGAAAACGATCTTCTAGCAAGTGGCCGACAACGATTGCCAAGCAAGATATGAAAATTTATATTTTAGAAGGGAAAAAATGACACGTGAGGGAGACATGTCGTTTTAAATGTAAATACAGTAGTATTCAAAGCAGTTTGCCTTCGGCTTGTGCAAAGTACGGTACACTATTGAATTTACGGGAATCCTCTTGCAGCTGCGAAAGAAATACGTTAAACTTCTGTTCAATAAATCATTACGCATTTCTAAGTTCGGTAGAGACGTCGACTGAGTATACTTTGATTCTATGATATTATTGATAGAGATAGAGGGTTTTTTAATTTTTATGCATACCGCAGTCAATGTGATTTCTCTGTGTGCCGTGCTAAACTATTACTAACACTGACATTGGAAATATTTCTACAATTACTAAGTTAACATGCCTGCAATGATGAAGTTAATGTCGTCTTGCGGAACAGCTGCAATTTCTAGCTGGATGAGACACGACATTTTATGCACAAATTTGGTTTAGCAACACGCATTACATTCTATTACTGCGTGAAATTATGGCAAAATTAAACGAAAAGTTTTGTTATTATATCTTGACCTATGACCAAAGAGGTTCAAATCTGAAGAGATACGGATCAGTTCAAAGAGTTTTCCTGATGTTTAAGCAGCAATCGAATTTCCTGTCAGCACACATAAACTTTTATCGGCATTGGAATCGATCAACATTTCCAGAATGACTATCCTATACTTTCACAATCCATGTCCGTTTAGTGTCATCAACTTATCGGCACAAGATATATTAGAAGTTCTTTGGACAGCATCATTTCTACATGGAGAGCAGGCTTAAAGGTTAGCTGAGGGTTCTACATAAGCGATTGTTCCATAAAAATTCAATGACGTTGGAAAACCTGGAGAAGTTTCAGTTTAATGCTCTCCGAAGACCCTCACAACGCAGGTCGCTGTTAAATGAGGTTCGAGTGCTAACTCCTTGTAAATTCGCTGAAAATTTACTCACTCGGGACATCTGCGATTAGATTCCTCTGAGGACGTGGTACCGGGGGTGAAATTCAAATACAAGTGATGATGCAAGGAGCGTGAAGGGGAAACTTGCATCAAAAGTTCAAGCAAACGGCCTGCAAAATTCATTATATAACTTTTTTCCCCCTCAAACTGCTAAAACTTAGATAAATATTTGACTTCAGAACAAGGAATACCCGGAATCATTTGAAATTCAGCTATTTATGAAAATTTCCTCTTGGAACAATCCGGAACCTCCACGAGCTCCTGTTTGAATTTTGTTGATAAATAACTCAATCAGCTTTGTTTAGTCGCCGAAAGTCTGCTGTCAGAATCCCGATTTTGCATGTTGAGCAGATTTAGCTATTAGATTTTCTTCACGTTATGCGCTTTTGTTGGTTGGAACCCGATATATTTTGGCGTGTAATTAGGAATCTTCAATTTTAATGCTCACTGCAGTCAATGTGACTTCATTGTGCGCTGCGTTGATCTATTAATGAATTAAATACTGAAAATATTTTGGCAATCACTACGATAAGATGCCTACAATGATGGAATTAATTATTGCGTAAGTCAATAATAGAAACAAATTTGAACAAGTAACTGAAAATATCAAGGAAAATTGAAGACACATAAACCAAAGTCGGTAGTTGATCGTAACGCCTGGAGCGATCCTTCGAACGAGTGGACTTGGGTCAGGCGAATGAAGTGAGGAAATGTAGCGAGCCCTCCTTCACTCCCTCATTCCCTCACTCCCTCACTCTTTCACGCCCTCACTCCCTCATTCCCTCACTCCCTCACTCTTTCACTCCCTCACTCCCTCACTACCTCACTCCCTCACTCTCTCACTACTTCACTCTCTCATTACCCCACGTTTTCATTCGTACTGACCTTAATTCCCTCACTTCGTCATTTCCACATTCCCTCATTCCCACTCTCCCTCATTCCCACTCTCCCTTATTCCCCCTCTCCCTCATTCCCACTCTCCCTCATTCCCACCCTCCCTCATTCCCACACGTCCTCAATCTCACACTCCCTCATTCCCACACTCTTTCATTCATACTCTTCTTAAATCTCTCACTTCCTCATCACCGCACTTCCTCATCCCTATATTCCTTCATTCACCCACTCTCTCATTCCCACACGTCTTCATTCCCACACGTCCTCATTCCCACACGTCCTCATTCCCACACGTCCTCATTCCCACATCAACAAAACTAATGAATATCTTGCTCGTAAATGAGTTACACACCCCGAGTGTCTCACACACCACGAGTGTCTCACACATCACGAGCGTGTCACACATCACAAGCGTGTCACGCTTCACAAGCGTGTCACACATCACAAGCGTGTCACACTTCACAAGCGTGTCACACATCACAAGCGTGTCACACATCACAAGCGTGTCACACATCACTAGCGTGTCACACTTCACAAGCGTGACACACGTCGAGTGAGTCATACCTCACTTGCGGTGCGGAGCTTTCCGTGGCAGGCAGATGTTCATGTCTGCAATACACATAATAAAATCCATGCACTTCACATGCCGCGGTCAAATTCCCCAAAAATGGGAAGTTTTTCTGCCAAAGTCGATCTTGAAATTGGGGATCAATCGAGAGGGAGAGCGCAACTCGAATTAAAAAAAAACAAGTTGTACTAGAAAAATCAATGCTCAAGTTTTGTAACGCACACTCGAAATCCTGGGGAGCACGATACCGAGTTAGAGAAAAATACTAAGTAAACATACATGTGGAAAGTTGTTATCATTGAATGTTATTCAAAATGCATCACTTGCTCCAGCTTCGAATGAATGTATCCTGAGGCTAAAATGAGCTCATCTTAATGATGTCGTTTTACAATGAACGATTTTCACGTTGTGTTAGGAAAGTATCGTAACTTTTGAGCACTCAATAGGAAAGCAATTTCTCCTCGTTTTGCTCGCTATCAAATATTTCTTCGTACATCGGCATACATACGTAATCAGTTTTGAAAAATTCTGATGATTTAGAGTTGAGTTAGAAAACACATTTTTACCAGCCTTTCAACACATATTCAATAGAACTTTCGTGCGATCCTGAAATTCAATGTACTAGTTAAGCTCGGAGAGAAAAAGTTTTCCACGTAATGAACTCTCCAGAAATTCTAACAATGTCGAGCGGATACAAGCATCACACTGGCATACAATGACCATACCTTCAACAATTATTCAGGAAGTCCACCTAGGCCTTACAATTTTTCTTACCGTACCCATTGTGGAAGCCATGCTTGGCTGCGGCTTTGGTCCTTACCTCTGCAGACGAGAGAGTCACGAAGGACCGACAGCTCGCCAAAAGGTTTTTTCAACGTTATTAGAAGTTGATTGGAATTTTGCCGTAAAAGTTAGTTCGGCAGCAGTCTCGCATCTATCCTGCTTCTCATCAGCCGCAGGTAATTAAACGGAGAAATATTTTTAGCAGAAACATTTCGCAGTGTCGACAAGATGGGTTTACGGAGACGCCAACTTAGTTTCTCTACAAGACAGATGAGAGGCAGAGCACGGATACTAGTTTTACTTTCTCCTGAATAGTTCCTGATTGGTTGTAGAACTTTGAGGAGAGGTAAGTTGTTGGTCCACACATTACTACTTAAGGCAAACAACAAGTTTTTCACTCATTGGTGAGATTGCAGAATTATACTGAAATAAGAAGCGAAATATTTCCAGAAAAATATCGTACGAATTACTGACTATACGTTTCTGTTTTAATGTTTCGGGAATTGAATCGTCAAAAGACTATTTCCCGATGAAGAAACAAATGAGAGTCAAGGGAATTTACTTCTACTGCAAAATTTCAATGAAATAAACATCAGTGGTACTATTGTTTGAAAATAGTTTACCTTCTGTGTTATTGAACGGCATTACATGCAGAAACCCGGTGGTATTTGTCACCGAAAATTCTTAAGAAAGGGAAAAGGAAAATTTTATCAAGCATCCTGCCCACGGGATGATCACCGTGGCAAAGCCGCATTTAGTTGCCGTTGCTACAGGTCTACACCCGTCCGCTAGAGGGATATAATCAAAAAAGGTAAACCTCGCGCAGCAGTTCCTGCGGAACGTACGCGTGATGTAATGATACCATTAGCTTTAAAGATGAAACATGCAGTAGAAATTCAGCACTAGGCTGCGCGAGGAGCATTCGACGATAGTGTACCTCAGGAAGAACGATCCCAAAAATGAGTCGCTGGGTGAGTCAGATTCTTAAGTGAAGGTATAGTTACTTAAAATGACCTCCGGCAATGAAACAGAACCGGGAAAAATTTCCAGTTATGCATAATATACTTTCAATCCCGAATGGTTTGAGTTTATTACTATATCAACTAATAATATTGACTGTTGCTCAACCAAGTGTAATTCAGATTTGTTAACGTTTTCGAATATTGTTTTAGACTGAGTTATTGCCAATTGAGCGGCAAACTTTTATTGTACATTTCTTCACGTTGTTTATGTATCTTTATTTATGCAGCGCTGACTCGTCAAAGTGAACTTTGCTATTTCGATTTTAATTTACCTTAGGATGACAAATTCTATCATGACATACACAATTTTATTTCATAAAATTATGTGGTTTAACTTTATCGGAGTGCATTCTGCAATGAAACAAATTTTAGGTTACCAAAGATTACCAATTTAAGTGCCCAGCGTAAACGGTTTAATGGCGATATTATAGCTTACAGAACAAGACCCGCATGTTGATTAGCCCTCACATTATTTCTACTCATATCAAGAACATCCTTTTCGCTTTGCAAGTTCACTAAGAAGGAGATGGCACAGGCAAATAGCAAAAGCATTTAGTTTGTAGAAAATAAGCACATGTTCGAAACGTTCGAACCAAATAGTTTTACAATTTTTCTTTTCTATCACTTTCTATTCACATGCGCTGCGTACATGGGTCTAAATTTGGAGGTGAATGTCGAGTATCGTGAGAAGTATTTTTTAAAGAAATTTTGTAGCTGCTGTCCAGTGAATACTTGACTGAATTATTGAAAAGCTTATTACATTGATTCAGGTGGTACGTTTAGCCTTTGAGTTTACTTATTTTTATTCCTCGTATGGTCAATGAAACCAAAAACGAATATGAATTTTCTCGACAACCGAAGTTGTGAAAAACGGTCCCCACGCGATTCAAAAATCGAGTATTGAAAGTTTAACTCACTGAAATTCATCCCGTAAAAACTGAGTTATTTCTGAACCCTCAAACTGCCGACCGATAATACACGACTGCTCGCGCTGGTATCGGGAAGCGATCGAAGTTTAGGTAACAACAGACCTTCCTTAGAAATCTGCTGGGTCTCGCATAACTTGTTTTCAAGCATCGGCATTCAAACTGGAGACGTGAGCTGATGGGAATTCTTAGAAGGGTTGACCAAAAGCTCCAGTTATCGAGCAGCCCCAGCAGGGCGGAGGGCGATGAGGGCTCGTATCGCGAGGGCCTATTGAGAACACGATCAGATTATAAGCCTCGGAGGGAACTTCCAAAGTGCAACATAGGCTTCAAAAGGTTGACGAGCGGCCACCTGCAAGACGGTATCGAGAGGTCCTGGCCTGTCTGCAATGTGATGGATGCTTTGCACGGTCCCTCAATTTTTACAAGTCCCTCAATTTCCACGTACACGACACAAGGCTTCATGTAATGATTGAGCGGGACTGACGGATATATGTAAGGGCTATGTGCTTGGTTGCTTTTATTCTTTTGTGGTGTTGTACCAAGGGCTACCCCGGTATTCTTGAGTGGAAATTAGTTTTGCCGAAAGCTCAGTGTATCAAGAAGACTAATCAATGAAACAACAGAAACATAACACCAAACTCATGTGCAAGCCCTGCGCACCCGTCATATCATATTGGAAAAATTAGCATTATATCTATGAAGAAGTTATGGTGGTTTCAACCGAATTTTTTATCAAGACTGGTGACAAAAAAAACAGTAACTGGCTTCGAACATGTAGCACACAGTCATAAAAATATCTCTTCATAGCGTGACGCTCATCAATGTTCTTTCTCGGCCACTAAAATATAAAGTCTAAATGAAGCGGGTATGTTTTCAGAATGTTAGGTCATCGGTAACGAATGATGGAAGAGAATCAAACCTAGTCAAAGTAATACTGCAACAAATAGTAATATGGAGATGCTGCAACTTTTTAAGGAGTTGATGTGATCTCACATATTTTAAATAAACTTCGATACGCAAGACAATTTTCAGTAAGAATTTATTAGGAAATGATTCCTTAAAATAATTTTGTACTGCGTGGCTGATGTTCTAAATAAAAGGTGTTTTTTGTCACCGATGCTTAACACGTCTTTAATTAAATATTGTTTCACAGGATACAATTTCTTCAAAACAATGTACGAAACTATGAAATAAAATTCATAATCAGCTCTCACGAATTTTCCTTATCCTTTGTATGATTCTGAAATTATAGGGAACATCATGCTCCAAGCGTATCATTAAAATGTCATTTTTTGGGTTACTTCGATCTCATCCATAATTGGATCAAGAATATCGGGTGACTTCAAAACTCGAAAGGTATACACTTTCTACCCTAACGTCACGCATGATAAAACAATGGTTCTCGCTGCTGGCCACAAGCTGAAGTGAACGTTGGGGGAGGCTGCCAAGGTAGGCCGATAAGCCGCGCTAACTCGCTCACGTTCTCGCTAAACTTCTCCAGAGATCAGCTCGCTAGAACTTTAACCCCAGCCGAGGAGCCGGACTACTGGCTGCCAGAGCATCTTATTCATCGCTGATGAAGTTAGAGAGGCTTTATGCTCTCTCAGACCGCGAGTGTCACGCGCTGTCCCTAGCTCTTCCCCACGCCAGTGCGGTCGCCTGGTCGAGGTCTTCAAAGATCGAGGCTTCCTGCCACCTCTGTGTCGCGATCATAGGCTGAAAATGCAAGTACGTTACCTGACTTGTTTTAATATGTTTAGTGATAGAAATTATTGTCAAATGAAGTCTGTTATCATCAACTTTTTTAGGTATTGTACAGAATCTTTAGTCATTCACGCGTAATTTTTTCAGAATAATTTTTCTTGAATTTAAGATTACACATAATCTTAAATGAATTTAGTATACTCCGCATCAAACTGATGCATGAATCAAAAGATTATTTGAAATATAAGCTTTACATGAACTTTTGTATGTCTTTCCCTTTGAAAACTCCCAAAAATATTTTCGATTGGAAGTTTGGTGAATGTCTACCAAACGAACGATATGGATGAGCGTCTTTAGGCAGCCAAGCAGCGCTGGCAAGTTGCCCTACTATAATGGCATATATTCAAAGGCTTTCTTTTTCTGTAGTTCCGCTCACCCACTTTTTTATTCGTACGATGTTCGATGGTTACTTCTAAAAGTACTGCTATGGGCATGCGTTGTTGTGATCATTCTGCATCACGATGCTCGTGATAGGACGTCAAGCATAGTTGGATTAACATCCATATCGATGCATGTTATGGATTTGAACATTCCAGCAAATCGTCCCTGCAATGCATCCAGTTGTGGATTTTAAATACTGCTCTACACCACATGGAATCGTTATACACTGGAGCCCTATCCTAAAACGATGAAACTGTTCGATACTTCATTCTAGACTTTACTTCGCTTTTGTGAGTGACGCCACTGTAGAGGATGATTCTCATGCGATGTTCATAACGGGCTGCTGGTGCATTCACTGACCCCTTACTCATGAACACATGGCACTAAAGCAGGGCAGATATAGAGTATGTCTTCAATTTTGCATTTACTGACACGGAAATAATTCATTCGCCTCCGAGACCTCAAATTCTACGTACGTGTTTAAGTGGTGGATGAATTGGTAAACTTTAGTAACAATGACCTGATCTAACAGTAGCAAATGTAATAAAAGTATCATATATTCTGTTCTTTGCAAACGCCTCAATTCTCTTTCAACCATTTTTGTTATTTTTTTGAAATCTTGCTTAGTAGGTGGGACATGTAATACCCTTCACGAGGAGTACATAGCGAATTATAAAATGTTCTTATTTTGAAAAAAAATTATCGCCAAAATCATGCAAATTTTCTTAATTTTATCGCAAATTCTATACTTTTATTCTCAAATTTACAGTCCACTAACGGAAAAATGCTCCAGCCTGATTTCTCTAGAAGAATTATCGAAAACACGAACTGTTTTTACAATGTCACTCATTTTGTGCTTATAAATTCAGAAATTACAGTGATTCACCATTATATGTTTTCCTTTAAATTTGCGACGTTAGTGTAAACAAAAACTATACACTGCAGTAGAGTGTGAGCTGAGAATACTTTCTCAAAGATTTTCCGAAAGTATTTTCTGTTACATTTAAAAACGAATACATGTATAATATTACTTCCCAGAGCAAATAAGCTGAGCGAATATCTTTCGCTCAAGTGTTGACGGAATAAATCCCTGGAACTCCTCTGAAGATTCCCGTGAAATCGCTTCTGATTGTGTTGCTTAAACTTGAGACGCATAATAGTAATGTGCCCTCACGCAGTCTGCAATTATTGAGAAAGGATTCCGAGTTTTAACAACGAAGGGATGGTCCCATCTTCCTTACTGCTGGCATCCTCTCTGTACAAATGCTAAGTCTACGTGAAAACCTGGAGCGCGCAACAGCTTCTGCAGGGCACAAGCTTATGAGTTCTGGTGTTTCTGTGAGGACGTTTCAGCAACCGATTCTCATGCTTCAGCTAGAGAAGCACAGTACAATTCATGATCCAGCGCATAATCTACGAAAGCAATGAATGAATATCATTTTGGAATCCTGTACAGAAAATGATCTTTTCTTGAAATGAAATGAGCACTTATGAATTTGATGATCCAAAATACGTAAAATAAATACGCCTTCTAAATACTTAAAAGCTCCTGGACGCTCAAGTCAGTTTCGTTGACTTAGCTCCAGGGTTGGAGGTCTCTACTTGTGACCCACCACCTTGTATTCCATGGCACATGCGTTTCGCTAATCCAGGGTGCGTGTTTGAATCACAGCGTGCGTCGTTGCTCCATTCATATAATAGAAGTCCGTCCTAAGAGCTGAGTCCACACCTTCAAATTACCGCCCTCGAAACGCCTTCAATAGACAAAATTACTCCTATTCTAAGGTGTACAACAAGTTGCGTTACACCAAGTAGATTTTGTTGCTTTATCACCAAGATCTGAAGGACTTGAACTCTTGGTATATGAGGATAAAGAGTGTAGTTCAGTGCTGGCTTTGTTTGTTTGCTTCGACTTGCTTTGTTGTGAGATCATGCACAATCTCCATAATGGTGCCTTCAGCTATGCGTGCAGAGAGAATCTCTCGCGCGGATCTCTAGTTAAGAGGTAAATAATTCGAGAAGTAACTAGCGCATTTGAAACTAATGCCCTAAATTTATACCTCAATATCCTTTTTGTTAATACACAAAATCAGGTTGAAGATTCCGCTCTTTCTCAGAAAAAGTTCAAATTATAAAGAGGTTATTCAACATCAAAAGGTAGAGCCACTAAGACGCCATTTGAATTTTACGGCTAGAGTGCATCAAAAGAAAGCGATTCCGTGCACCCACGAACACAAACATCTATCAAAGAATCCGATTCTTTGCTTTGCAAAGGTAACCCGAAAATGAAAACTTATTTTTCACAGTTCGTTGAATGTTCCACACCTGCGGTCCAACCACGTTCGAAAATACGGTAACAAATGATATTTGAAATATCGAACAGCCCCGAACCCATTCGTTTCGTCGTGCCATTTTCGTCTCGGATAGCCGGAAAATTAAGTAAAGCATTCTGCACTTCTGAGTCGAGTCTGGCGATGGCGACAGAAAGCCTGGCACTCAAAAGTGATCATCGGAATTCAAATTGCAGAAATTGTTCGAATGATTGATGCCAGTTCACGGTCCCTTAGCAGGGGCTGCCCCTGTTCTGCGCTTCCTCCTTCGAGAATAAGATTTTTCCATCGTCATTCAAAAATGAGGTCTAAACAAGACTAAGGCGATACCAATGAGACGGACGGGAAGAGACGGCTCCACAAAATTCCTCTCAGGCTTGAGCTTCCGCATCGATGTTCAAATTAATCATCTGATTAAAAGACTACATTCCATTACGCTCTGCACCAAAGTCAAGCGTCTACAAATAGAGTTAAGCAGGTTAAAAGAAGCGTCGTGAGACATCTAAAGCAGGGGAGAAGTTACAAGATGAACATGCGTTCCACGAACTTGTTTGTGATGTAGCTTTATACTCGTGTGCTATGTTAAGGTCTGAGCGGAAATGAAAAATTTATTCTTTTTCATTAGCTAGCTGAGGTGATATTTCTCCATTGTTTCAAAAACATTTGAATTAACTACTGCGAATTTTATTTTCATCGGCAGACTTGATCTGTTTCTGAACGACAGTCGCTTGTTCCACGGTGAGGTAAAAATCGGCGAGGAAATTAATTATCTAATCATGTTTAGCTGGGGCGAAAAATTAACTGTATTAGCAGCCAGAGAGTCAAAATAGTTTGTTTTGTACAAGCAATTTGCTTGAGTTAGGGAAGATGTGAAAAGGAGTTTAGTGTGTACGATGAGTGACGAGGCCGTAGGTGATCATTGAATGTCTAATGAGTTTAATGTTCTGCATCATGACCTGATGTTGAAGTGTTATCATGAGGGCGAGCATTTCCACACGATGGAAGTAAGAAACATGTCCACACGGTCTTCAAGATATTGTAAAGTCAAGCAAAAATATTCAGAATGATTTCTCTCGTGGAAGTTGACTGAAATAAATAAGGTGTAATTTATGATAAGCGATTAATTTTGTAGCGATGACTTGGATTGTTGAGCTGGAGTTCTGGCTGAGAAAATATATGTCGTCATTATTATACGCTTTCTTTACAAAACTAGAAAAAACTATGGAAGGCATGTTGAATCTATTTGACAATTAAGACTAGCAACCAAAATATACTTTAAATGGATCAAATTCACTCCAGTAATCCAATGACCCACGCGCGGCTCTAGTTCTTTGTACTTAATATGTAAATGACTGCAAAAACAGTCACGGTTTCGATTCCTGATGAGTCATGCAGTTTTTTCTTTTGAGAAAGTAACTCGCACTGAAATATTGTTCCTCGATAATTTGGCCGAACATTGGAAAAACGTTAAAAATTGCAAAGAGAATGCGAATAGGATAGAGAAATGCCAGTAACACGGTGTGGAGTCACGTAGGTCAGTATAAGTCATTCAAAGATGCTTCATTTGAGTACCGAAAGTTTCTGTAACCATTGTCGATGGCGGTTGAGTGCGACACACTTGGGGACTCAAACTGTCGACGTGCCAACCTCTATGCGTACCCATCCTAAAACTTAAAGCTAACTTGGAGCCTCTAGTTTCAACAAGGGTTCGGACAGTACAGTGATTTTTCCTTGAAACCGTCTTGCTTACAGCAACTTCGCGCATTATATAACGAGTCTACTTTTATGATAGTTGTCAGGGCAGCTGTCATTTTTCCGATTCTGAAGGCTAGCTTTCTCAAGCAAGAGCAGCCTTGGCACTTGGCTAGAGGGGCGACCTAGACATAGAGATAAGGTGTGGTGCTCCATGTTTGACGAGAGCATGGTTCAAATTTCATACCTACGGAAGATGAGACCATAAACTAGAAATAGACGCATTTCCAAGGGGTTTAGAGCCGTCGTAAAAGTTCGTCGATTTGTCGTAAATTCCCAGACATGAAGAGGAGTCCCAAAATGGCTGAAGTTGCTCTTTTGCGTGCAGGGCATTCCAGCGCGAGTCATAGAGCCATCTGCAGAGATTGTCTTCTGTTCCCCCGTAGAATGTTTTAGATTTTAACTTTGGGGAATGAGAGTACTGAGTAAATGTGTTTGCATGCATAGATTGCATACATATGTAATGGTTTGAATACTTTTCTCCAGCATACCTGAAGTTTTGGATTAAAAGTTGTTCGAAACATCACCTGACTAAGTTATATTAAGTCTCAGATTCAAATTGGGCTCTAATTCGATGAAAGCTTTAACACGGAGAAAACATCGACTCAAGCAGACTAAAAATTAAGACACATCCGTAAATCTCTGCGTCACCAAGTGCGTAGATGGCTTAGTATCTGAAATCTTCATCCATGACAAAGTAGATATGAAGACGCAATTAATGAATCCTCATCATGGACTTTATGCCAAATTAAATCTCACTTCTCTCAGATGCAATTCAACACATCTGGCTCGTTGATTAAAGTGAGGTCGGTGAGCCTAAATTTCACTCACCTAGATTTCAGGCGGCCTATCTAAAGAAGAAAATAGAATACAATAAATGAGCTCAACCAAACGCTGACCCCACAAGACCTCTTCACTGCTTCGTGAAGCCATATAAAAACGAGCTCCAACTGCCAACTGCTGGGGGCATTTTCGCAAACCTCCGAGGGTTATCCCTGGTACGGTTATCATATTTGTGTGCACACAAACACGAGGCACCCAAGCTGCGTGAAATGTAATTTTCGAAACGTTTATGACATACGTACACCATGGTCTTTTCTTGATGAATGCAACATGAATTCTCTCATTTAGAACTTCGAACCAGAGGCCCCATGTTCGAAAATTTTCGTACGTTATCTAATTCTTTTCATCTCTTCAGCCCGTTATTTGTTAACATCAGGTTTATCTCTCGCCTCTTTAAAAAAGTCTCGTCCGTAACTCCCGTCATATCTATTACGCTTCAAGCCCTGAGATTCAACATTTCGGGTGCGTGGTCGCCTAATTCGTGCCCGCCAGTGCACTCCTCCTGCTCTCTGTGCCACTAATTGCTCAGCCTCATCAGCTTTAATTGCAATAATTTAAGAGAAGAGCTATTGGCGTCGGAGAAGGCTCGGTACAATTAAATAGAGGAGAACTGCAGTCACAAACCGACCAAATCAGTGGCTCTCTAGTGCTTTTACCATTGAAATTAATTCATCACACGCTTCGACTGCTTGGAAGCTCAAGATGCTCCCATTGAAAGAAAAGTTTTGTTTATTCAAGAAGAATTATGCTTTTCGGAGCAATATTTGCGATGTGAGGAGAGAGCTCTAAAAATAACTTTAACCCATTTCATTTACTTAATCTTTTCATTAGACCAATTTCACTTCGTTTGTTTGTTCTTTATCTTAGAATATTTACGAGATCGCTAATGGACACGCACCTCTTACCCTCGAGCGCGACGCTACAAATATGAAGCGCCTATCTTTTAGCAGAATTGCTAGACATTTTCCTGAGGTGACGCCGCGTTATTTATATCACTTTATTCGGTCCACTCAAGACAGCTGAGACGGTGCACCATATCGTCGCGCTTCGTGCGTGCTGGTGAGTAGGCAAAGTATGATCACCTATGATGGTAAGACATTTTTCAATTATTCATTCACTTTTTTTAAAAGCAGCTAATACTAGGTAGATAAAAAAACGAGGGTCATTCCGAAACATGTTTAGTTCCGTGATACTCCACGGAGTCCAATGCGTCTTGCAGTGTCACTTCTTTGATCAAAAAGTTGAAAGCAGAAACACTCAACATAACAGGTGTACAAAGTCGTCGTACAAGGCCTTGAAAGATGTAGCTCTTTTAATCGCTCTTGTATGTTCGATGTGTGATTCTATCGCAGTCTTGATCTCTACGAGAGACCGCTGACCAGCCCCCAGCAATCCCCCCTCCGCTCGTAAAGCAGCTGCACTCCTTTTTATCAATACCCCCTCCCCTACTGATCTTCCTTGTAGACAATCGTGCATGACATCCTTGTGATCACTAACTACTTTTTAAGTAGGAAATTCGTGACTACCTTCCGTTATGAGTGTGAGGGACACAGCTTCACTGAGCTCAGGCCTAAAATAAACGTGCAATGAACTTAATAAAGCTCTGAGCTTGAGCCTGCATGCGCACCTGGGCTGTGTGTTGTAGTTGGGAATATTTGTGGAGTTATAATGAATTCTGCTGGAACTTTACCGCAAAAACCTGCAACGTCATGACTGATATTCTGGGGCACTTCATCGTTCACGTCAGTATTTCTCAGCCAGATTCTCTGGCGATGGCGAAGGCGTCAGAACTAATTCGGAACTAATTTGATATTTTCATCACATCAGCGTCTGGCGATAACAGTCTTACAGCCGCGGCTGTCAATGTACTGTAACATGCGAAGGTACCAGTTTTAGAACCTCTGGCGCCAGTGTCACCTACGGAGATGAGTGCGCAGCCCAAGCTCCAGCGACGAGCGCAGCAGCACGCACCAAAGAATCATTTTGCAAAAAATTCCATCCACTAAAAAAATAAACTCCTCAATTACTCGAAATATTACGTGGCGTGATTTAATAGAGAGATTGCGTAT
>VOMN01075535.1:0-18139 GCA_014899125.1 Orchestia grillus
GTGATTGATGGAAAGTTTGATAGTGTAGACGGGGCTTTTTTTTTACTCGTACAATGTGTTCATGAAAACGTAGTTTCCAAACCTTACCGCAGATACGACGGAGTGCAGCCCTTGTGTCGAATTCAACTTGATTTACTGCATGTTAGTATCACTCAAATGGCACAGAAAGCTATGATCAATAACCTTCAAAATCAACCTGTGCATATTCTTCCTAGACTTTATTTTGCTTTTTATCTCCTTTTACTTTATAACCGCATATTTCGCAGTGTATGACAATAATGAGCAGGTATAATTATGTATGTAAACTTGACTTACTGAACTTGTATATATGACTAGTTTAGATATCAACCTATTTTCGTGTAGGTTGAATAATCCCTGAGCTTAAGTCTACCTGGTGTTACCCTAGCGTAATAATAACGCGTGTATGTTTAGCTGTGTGCGGTTTTAAACCTTCACTCACAGTTTATCTTCATAATTGGTGCATGGGTGCGAATTGGAAGCTTAGGTGTAAAGTTTGAGAGGCAGATCGTCTGATGCTAACATCCCTCACTACCATACAAACTCATGCATAGCCGAACGTACAATGGAATTACGCTTACCGAGGACAATACAGACGTGAGACGTGCTTTATAGAAGCACAGCATCCTAAGTTCATCTACTGCTGATACACACTCGTCTAGAGACGACAAAGAGACAAAGTATTTTCTATGTAGTCGTAAATCGTTCAAGTTTTCTTCAATGCTCCATAGTATCCTTAACTCAGCTCCAGAAAAATACCATCAACTGGTAATCTAAATCAATGTCCTTTGTCGATCAAACAGCGCTACTGCTGATGCGATCGACTCACTCGTGTTTTATTACAATTTAGACAATTCCTATATTATTCTGGAATATCTTAGATTACAAATTTTTCATCACTATCACATTTTTATCACTAATAGCAGTACATTGCAGTTGGAACCATAAAACGTTTTTATGCTTGGGTCGAACCCTGCTCTGTTTGATCAAATGCAAAGAAAAAACGGTCATGAAGATATTGATACGTAACGGATTAACAGAGATGTCTCGCATTGATTGCTCCTTAGCTAAATTCACAAAATTGATTATGCTCCAATCAAAAGGGTATAGAGCCGTCTTGGGATTTTTGGAGGCATATATGCTGAAAAGATGAGTCGGTGTGACTATGGCAGAAAGTAAAAAGAAGCTTTATTATTTCCAACACAGTTGACGTACAGTACATCGTTGAGTTTTTAATGCCTTATAACTACTAGCGTGTGAGTGATGTCAGGATCATGTGAGTTTCAACCTTCCTTTTTCTAGGGAAGCACTCCGTGGCTCTGTAAAAATCAGTTTGCTCATGCAAGGAATCGAACCCTTACTGCCCAGCTGAAGCGCAACACGGTATCTGTGCGCCATGGAGCCCATTTAACAAAGCAAATGGTGCTCTTGAATACATAGTGTGACAACATGATTTGTCTGTTTGCAGGCTTTTGCGGTGTTTTTAGTGCAGTTGAACTGCAAACTAGGATTGCCCCCAGGGTAACATTTCCCTTTTGAATGATCACTGCATTCTTATGCCTCACGCGTCCGTATACGAAATCTTATTTTATATCAATATGAACTTTTTTATTCGTGGAAATTGAATATTCTACTGCCGTAAAATGTACTGTAACTTCCTTTTTAGCTATTATACTACGAGAAACTGAATTAGAGTTCTCTCAGAAACCTGCTCATAGCGAATATTCATTCGAAAATTTACCAAGGAAATTTCATGCCTTAAAATACAAGTCGCTCTATGGCGATATTACTGGACGCCCACATGCATAAACTTCAAACTATGCCATACAATACATGTATTTAGCAACTAAAACTTCCAGTGCAGACGGCAACATTTGAGAAAATTTCCCACAGGGTACTTGACGAAGTTTAGTCGTTGATTCAACTTAAATACAAGAAATTATTAGTCTCCATTTTTGCCCACGATTTGAGGATGTAATGATATTTTCAGTATAAGACTACATTGTAAATGAGGACCAGTCCTCGTTTTAGTGATATCAATGACTGTACAGCAGTGGTGGCAAAACAGCCCTCCAAAACATTTGACCTGAAAGGGCACCCTATTGTTATACCAGCTAAAAAAATTAATGTTTTTTTTAAACTTTAAGAAGCATTTCAACTTGATGGGCGAAGTATGTGAGTAATTTACGTCAAGAGCATGTGTTGACTAGATATTTTCATGTATGCCGACATGGAACTGCGTGGGAATTATTAAGAGACAGGGGCTCAATGGACGTCATATATTTTGAATTTGGTCACTTGCAGTGTTTGAATGTATATGATCATAGTTGAGATGACCGATCGTCAGCACTTACATAGTTACGCTCGTGGAAAGAATGTAGCAGTGGGAGGAGACCTTTTCAAGACGTCGTGCTTTGTAACTGTTTAGATGTGTCTTTAAGGTAGGAATGAATGTTGACATGCGTTAGTCTGTTGCAAATAAGATAATTCCTTTCTGTGAAGCAACGTGATGAAATATGGGTAAAAATGATAACACCAATAAGTTAACTCTTTCCTTCTTACCATTGTGTAGCAGAGGTAGGAGTTAATATTTCTCTTGAACTAATTCTATTTCTACTGTAGCACATACTCTGAAAATTCCTTTCCGATGTTGAACATAGACAAAACTAGCAAACGTGAGTAGGATGAAATGAGCAAACAGATATAATCCTATTTGAAGAGGTAATAGATTCAACTTTGCATTTTTTGTACTAATATTATTGTTTGTCTCATTTCGTCTTTTGTGGTACACAATACTTATGTGAAACATTACTTTAAGGAAATTTTATTCACATTTTAAGTAATCCAAATAATTTGTGGGCGATGATGTCTCATATTTTGGAAAGTAGTTTTCTTCAGAATCAGTTTACTCTTCTGTGACTCTAAAATCAAGAATAGGCCAATAAGTTGTAGTTTTTAACAAGGGATTTTCCCTTGGGTATTTATCTTTTACCAGTACGTTGTGGAATTTTCCACTGATTGTTCGTAAGTAAATTTCCAACGGCAATGCAAAGTTTTCAAACAGCTCGTAGCGTCTCCGTGAGCATGTGAAGAGAATTTTTCTAGGAATTGCCGTCAAATACGTTACCCTGAGTACGACTGAACTCAAGTGATTTCTCGGAAGAGCTTTCGTACTTGTGTGTGGGTGTAGAGCAACTTTAGCACGCGCTTCAACCCTGCACGCCTTATGTTAGTAGTAACGCAATTAGTTGGACTATAGTATAGTTTTTAAGCTATTAATTTTAGATTGTAATTATTCTCTAGTTACAATACGGTATTTCACAATGCATGCATCAGCAATGTTTGCTTGAAAGGCCAAGAAAAATACTGTGGTAAGTAAATATGTCAGAATTCATCATAAAGCCATATTTCAACTAACTTTCTAAATATGAAATCGATTTTAGAGTGTCTTAAATAGGAGAGAAAATGAACACTTCACGGACAAGAAACAAAATTAGTTCCCTTTTGAGTGGATCAATTACAGCGAAAGTAAATCACTAGATCAGTTTAGTAATAAATTAACAGCACCTGCAAGACAATAATCCATCCAAAAAATGAATTCCTTCATTGCTGTTTTACTCTTGGTATCTTTTCCCAAAAAATAGTACCAGCTAAATAGTATCAGTGCCCTGGTTATGAGTCAGTGTGTATCATGAGCTTTTGAAATTCGAGTGAATTTTTTGTTAACTGAGCGAAGATGTATTTTCAAGATGTATTTTCGATTCCCTTCACGCTGGTTCTCCATGCTCACAACGGTGCTCAAAATGATGAAATTCTCAAATGATGAAATTCAAATTTCATCGTTCTTACCCCATTGATAAAAAGCTAGTATGAGTCTTTATCGGGTATTGTTAACACCATGCAGAGCTCTTTTGTGTCTGTATCTTGTGGTTAACGACTTCTGTTTAGCCCGACTATTTCACTAATTACTGCTTTGCGAATTGTGTACTTCCCCAGACGTTCTCAGGCTACGAATACGCTACAGCTTCGGATTGCTCGAGAATACGCACTCGCCTTATAGAATTTAACTCGCATGTTAAAACTACAGTGGGCTAGAAAGAAATTAATTCAAGAAATATTAAAATTAATCTGCGTCATTACGTCTTTCATTCGAATAAAATGTTTACTAACTTTTTACGCATCTGAACATTCTGCATCTGTTGGTTCCGCTATTTTTTCAAATAATTTTTCCCAACGCCCCAACGCCAAGGTATTTGATATATCCAAGTGCTTGGTCATATAAACTTGGAGTTGCATTAAGATGAGACTATGAGTAAGAATATAAAAACATACATAATAATTTGTTATTCATGATATAAAGTCAATAAATTTAAGAGCACTTTGTGTTTCAATTGAATTGAATATATCAATCGAAGCAGGGTCCTTGGCATTGATTGCTAGTTAGGAACCAACGGTCGCCCACATGCATCGAGAAACATGGGACTAGACCGGCGGTTGTGGAGCCTGGTGGCGCGGAGATGGAGATGAATTAATAAATTAATTAAACATTGTCTAATTGGTTGAATAATCATGACGTTTTTCTTCTACATATTGAAATGTATTTCTTTTTCTTGACCTGCATGTTTTGATGACGTAGAACATCTCGCACGCACGTCAGAATGTTCGTTTCCGCTTCTTTTATCAAGATTTACTAAGATTTGTAACTTTTCACTTAGGCGAGAAGAAAACTTTGGAACACTATATATTTAAATGAAGTTTTCACCGCGTGCTCGAACTATGTTGAGAAGTTTTCCTGGTATATATTTCATGACAAAAGAGCTAGTAACCATCCTTTGACGCTGCAGTTCTTTTCATGCACTAAGATGTAGTGTATTCAAATCCTCAAACTATAGTTTCCCTCTTCGAGTCGAAAAATGTAATATTCGTATTGTTTTCTTTTGCACTCGTAGACGTCTCGGATTTTCTGTTTTCACTGCTCTGTGAAAACCGACTGTAAAAACTAGAGTAGGGCTCAAAGATGTATGATTTTCCAGACCTCTGAATTACGAATATTTTCTAATTTTGATATGAAAGCTGTGCAAAATATATGAATGACTTCCAAGGAAAAGTTTGAACGACTGCAGATTGCACTGTCAATACCCCTACGAATGACTGGTTATGATCTCGAGTTAAATTATATCATTATTATTCATATACCTTCAAGTCAAGCTTGTCGACGGGACTTGTTTTTAATAGGAAAACTAATTAGTGTTAATATTCTCACGAATTATTACTTTGAGTAGCTCTAAAAAATGTTCACTGTGCGTGAGAAGTACGGAAGAATAAAAGCAAATATTAATCTTAAACATTTATCAGGTTGTTGTACAAATTTCAAACTTGCAGATCTCATTTTGGGTGTGAAAAGATTGAAGTAATAGGTGTTTTTAGTTTTATGAAAACTAAATGATAAAATAAATAGAAAGTGTTAAAAACTCAGTGGTAGGAAAATAATTTTATTTAAGGCAAACCGCAGATCTTAAATTTAAAGTATTTAGCATTGAAATCAACAATGAAACTCTGACTAAGAATATTCGTGAAACAGAAGGTGGGTCCTAATTTTTTTTATTGAACATACAAGTGCATGCCGTCACGCCTATGCACACATACTGTACACTGGTATCAGAGTAGGAGATCGCGAGAGCACACTCAGTCTTCAGCACAGAGTGACTCTACGTTAATAACTAATTTTATTATAGAGTTACAGAGTTTGATGGATGAATTTGGCAGGGAGTTTGACGCGCGGGTTCTAATTCAAATTGGGTTATGAGCACACAGTGCTGCGCCTGTTCGATCATCGACGAACACAAATACTGATAATAATCCTCAAATAATCCTCATTGATAAAAAGCCAGAGGTGCGGGGTGCTTTTCTTTTTTATCGAGAACGATGAGGAAAATTCAAAACGATTATAAATGTTGAATTGAAAGAAAGAATGAAATAATTGAATCCAGTAGGTATTTCTTTTGTGTTATAAAATATAAGATGGCTAAGGATGTGATTATACCAGTAACGCTCCATAAAGTAAAATTTGGATTCTGAAAGTGAGCGGATAGATGATTGCTTGCAATTGTAGATATACCTAATGAGTCTGTAAGGAATGAAGAGGTGAAGTACAGTACACCTTAAAAAACTCGGACATTATGGGGGAGAACCCATTCGTATTGTTGCAAATATGGATTTTGGTGAAGTTTCTCTAAATGCTTGAATACTGAAACTATTTCCCGGTAAAATTACTTGATACGTTTAAATATGTAAAAACTGCAAAAAAACAGTCAATGAGCACACAACAAAACAGACCTTATTCGAATTTTCGTTGCTTGCCATGCGCATTTTTCCCCGAACCTCATCGGTGACATTTCAGAAACCGGATTTGGCCGTACAATCCGGACGAAATCTAGATATTTAGGTAAGGGCCATGTCCCAGAAATAGTCTGGATTTTCGTCAATTCAGAATAATGAAGTTTGGATTATTGAAGGCTAAATACTATTGAAAAATGAGTATGTGTTGAAAATGAAAACAGGCATTAAAAAATTATTAGCTTGAAAAGGAAGAAGACCTAAAGTTTTTTGGTCTTTTCAAATTTCAAACGTGTGATGCAGGTGAAAGGAAAGTTTGAACAAGAAGAAAAGAATGTTGGAAAATAAAATATTATGAAAAAGGTTTGGATGTAAGTAACTTAGTTGTGAAGAGTGAAATAATTCGATAGAATGAGAACAGTGAACGATCGTAATTGAGTAACGACGATAATGATCTGAGGGTACACAACTTGATTAGATTATATGATTTCGCATCACGCAGCCAACGTGTTTTGGGATTCATAATCATTCAATAGCTATGAGTAAAATTATTTTAAAATCTCATCATGAAAGAAAAGTGGAAATATTTATGTACTTTCGGAGTATTTACATTTCCCTGACCAGAAAGTTTCATCGGATAGTAATACCCAAACAACTGAATGCGTTTTTTGGTATATATATATAATTCAAGGTGTTCTCCAGATTCTGTGTAGGAGATGGTACTTCGCTTTGGAGTAGAGATTTCACTTTAGCGACCGGTAGTAAAGCATTCAAGCGATGAACTAGAGACCTTTACAAATGAGGACCGTGCGAACGTTCTGTGCCCCGTACTTCCATCGTTGGAGGGACGCGTTCACTGTTGTGGGAAATGTGTGGGAGTAGGCGAGACTTGGTACGGTTGGTGTGCGTGTGTGCAGTCAAAATATCTATAACAGAAACTTCAATTAACAGATGATCGACTGTACTGATACTAAAAAAATCTTGAGTGACACTTCACTCTGAGAAGTGGTGTAAATTGGAGAGTCAATTCGGTGTTGCAATATATCATTTAACAATAATTTTGAATCAGTTTGTATGAATTTCAATTAAAAGGAAAAGTATTCATGTTGATACTTCGTCACATTTCAAACGAGAATAGTCAATCTTGATTTACATGAGAATACATTTGACGATGATGAAGCGAGTTTGTGACCGATAGTTTACAAGGTTGTAAATACTTTTAAATATCAGTGTATTTCAACAACAATAATTCAACAAACTGTACTTAAGGAACAATGAATACAGCGCCATAACTGCCTAATCCACGTTTG
Organism: Orchestia grillus; assembly: GCA_014899125.1. Classification (NCBI taxonomy): domain Eukaryota; kingdom Metazoa; phylum Arthropoda; class Malacostraca; order Amphipoda; family Talitridae; genus Orchestia; species Orchestia grillus. Next base: position 7,665 of record VOMN01075535.1, read on the forward strand.
ACGAGAGATTATCAATTTTATGCACTGCAGACGGGTTTATGGTATGTTACATAAGCGAGCGTTCCTCGTTCAACAAAAAAATCGTCAAAGAACTGACAGAGCCCCCGAATCTAATGAGAAAATCGAGCGAGTGTGCGGGAAGGAAATAGAACAAAATTGCAGTCTGTGTTTGTTTCGGGGGCGCCGTTCGCGATTGCATGGAAATTATGTAGCTCATGCACTCCACCTGAGAACACGCGGGCTACAGTTTTTTTAACAATTTTAAAACACAGGGAAACTAATTTAATGTCAAATCCACATCAAATGTCCCTGAAATTTGCTAGGGTGTAGTCCCATTTATGTTAGACAAAATCCCTTCGTACGTTCGTTTGAGTGTTTCGTATCTGCATTGTTTACCTTCAATATTGATCGCTCCATTAAAACCCATATGTATCTACATAGTAAATCAGTAAAGAGAATAATTACTTCGAATTTTAATTACCCTATTCAATATATCTCCTCCAAATTTTACAAGATCGATCGTGGTTTGATGACAATCGATAGCCAACCAGATAATTAGATTTTTACGCTGCCTCATAAATTATACGTGTATGAGAAGTGTTGAAGTCGAAAAAAATTAACTCTGATCTGCTTCCACGCGTGTCTCGTTTCAACGCTACCAAGCAAGTACGCCAAATTCAGAAAATGCCAGCCTGAGACAAAATAGCTGAAGTTTTTATCTCAGTGAGATCTATGCAGAATTGTACGCTGCGTCAGATAATGAAGCGGATCAAAGCTAAGATGAACTTGGTAAGATATGGATTGTTAGAGTTCGTATAGTTAGGTACAGGATCAGCGAAACGGATAATTGTCTTCAGATGATCGCTGCGTATAAAATAGGAAAATCACCCAAGGATAACGATAAACCTCACCGAACCGCGTAAAATTCCAATGAATTTACATGCGGTGCTCGTAGCAACCATAAAAAAATAATTAACCCGAACAGCCCAGAGATGATAATAACAAGCCTATCCCTCAAGTGTTTTTTTTCATTTATTTACTCGCATATGTAAGAATCCAGATCAAACAAAGTACAACAACTTTTATGGTATATTGTTATTTAACTCTTTACTTATAGTGCTTCAGAGGTCTTCTCCAACTCGACTCTAAATTAGGAGTACGATGTCACCAGGATTCTAGGCCATAGCATGCCTGGAAGTCCCTACGCAGGCGGAAGAAATAGTGGGCAATCAGATATATTCATACTAAAGATCATCTTAGAACTGTAAAAAAATGGAATTTAAAATTTAAATTCTTATAATATTGTTTCAAAATAGGTTATTCAACATCCTAAGTCATTCTTCAATTGAATCAAAGTTAGAAATAAATTTTCTTGATTTGCGTAATCGAATCTAGCAAGATCTCAGCGTAAGGCCAAGCCTCAAAAATAAGTTTAACCCTTTCTCGACAAACTTGGATACTGTAGGGAAATTAATTTCACATAAAAACTTATTAATACCAAAAAATAGATTTGGGGTGGCCTGTACCGTTTTCTGCTAATGTAAATGCTCGTTCATTTGCAAAGCCAAAACGTGCGGCTATCTAGATACTTTTGTTGAACGAAGAAATAGATTTCGATGCCGAGGTAAATTGCTCTGCTATGATACTCGATGAAAAAATCTTAACCTTGATTGATCAGAAAACAAATGAAATTAGGAAAATAAAATCATGGCTTGGTAGCGTGTTAGTTAATTTCATAAAATATGTAACACGTTTCATTCGGTATAAATTTTCGAGGAGTAATGACAAATGGTTTCATATCACAAAACGTAGTTTCGTGAATTCTACTAATTACACCCTAGATTTGCCTAATAATCCATCGTTTTATCCTGGCGTTGCATTACTCTGAACTGCTACAATTTGTCCCAAAGTTGAAGCACTGAGCAATTTGGCTTTGAGATTTCCGTCAGGAGGTAAAGGGATGAAACGTATAGTTACGAATAAAAGTATCGGATTATTCTTTCAAAAAAGAAGATTCAGGTTCATTATTTTCTATAAGCTTTGAAAAAATGTGAAAGACCTCTCAAATGAATTAGGTTTTTGAGTAAAATTTCATGGTAGATATTCAATTATGCAACACAAGTTCAAGCTTGCTTTTAACTCATGTGGAGGAAAAGTATGATCAGGGAAGGATTGGGATTCTTATTTTTCAGTCTCTGCCGCCAAAGGCGAGAGATAGGAAAAGTATGAACATGCGTGCATTTATTAATGGAAAATTAGTGAAATCAATATAAAACCCAGCCCAGTGGTAGCTGACGCATCATTAAAGCGTGACTACGAAGATATTTGAATAAATTTGAATTAAATTAGTCGTTTCAGAAGTAAAAGAAATGGGACTGAAGATGATTTCCGAAGTGGGAGGCCGGCCACATCAGTTCCGGTGGATAACATTGATGCTGTACGCGACCTCATTGAAAAAGATATGTGATTAACCACGTAATCAGCAGCAAACACACTCAGTATCTCAGTGGGTTCTACACACACAATTCTAGGGGACAGTTTTGGGCTGAGCAAGTTCTCTTCCCCATGGATATAATAGGAAGTTGCGCCCAAATCAGCAGGAAACAAGGGCAGATCTTTCCATGAAAATTTTGAATAAGTGGGATGAGAGCCCGGAAGCTTTTCTGCAGAAAATTGTGACCGGAGATAAAACATGGCTGTACCAGTACGATCTCGAGGACAAAATTCAATTGAAGCTGTGGCTGCCCAGGGGTAGAAGTGGGCCTTTCAATGGAAAATCTGAGCGTTCATGAGAAAAGGTTAAGGCTACTGTCTTCTGGGATGCAGAGGGAATCGTGCGGGTTACCGCCTCATGGTTAACTCCTTTACTTCCTCCTGAACAGAAAATAAATTTACAGCTGATTATAAGGGAAGCATTTTGAGAAAATTGTTCAAGGAACTCGCAGGAACACGCTCTGGGAAGCTGCATCATCGCGTCTTCTTCAACCACGACAATTAATGCACCGGCCCAAGGCGCTCGGCAGACAAGAACTGTTCTACTCGAATATCGATGGGAAATCATTTGACATCCACCTTATGGCCCGGACTTAGCCCCATCCAACTTCTTCTATTTCCTAACTGAAAAAGTCATTAAAAGATACCCAGTTTCCATCAGTTGAAATTCTAAAAAAGCTGTTTTGACATGGTTCAAATCGCATGATTCTTAGTTTTATACCGATGAACTTTAAGGCTAGTATCACCGTTTGCAGAACAATATTGATCTAGATGGAGCCAGTGTTGGAAAATAAACATCATAACTTTGACTGTTTCCTCTGACTGTCCTTTTTCCATCCCTTCCATCCCTTGAATCCCTTCGCATATGAACTGAGACTCCCAGACGAGACTAATGATCAGAGCATCCTCGAATATCGATGAAGATATGTGTGTACCAGGCACACTATACCATTGTTCACACATATGTGTGTACAATGGTACTTACAATTTCTCACACGTGTTAAATGTTTTATTGATAATTATAGTTAAATTTGGAACACTATCAATACTTTTCCATAAACAAGTACGTCATAATAAAAATACAGGGGGAACAAGAAGTAAAACAAATTTCTGAGTTTCGCTTTCACAAGCTTCGAAAACTTTGTAGAAATGGTTAGTTGTACTCAAAGGAAAACTGTTAATTTTGATTACGATATTGAAGCACAAGAATGATCCGAAGGTGTATCAAGCGAACATTTTATATCGACTTGTCTCCGCGAACACAAATTGTGCATATATGCAAGCTCTAGTGTCATGAAATTTTCACGAGACATGCGGAATTTTTCCCTCGTACATCTTTCCATTCTATTGCATATGTTGCACCTGTTTTCCATGTCCAGACTAGATATTTGAATTTCTCAAAGAACTGAAACTGACCGATAAACGGGAAACTTCGTCCCAAAAATAATGTACTGCATTTTCGCTACAATGGCGGAGAGACATATTCATTCAAGAAAAAATTATACATGAATAAAAATTAAGTTAAATAACAGACGTTTTTTCAGCTTAATTTTTCAATAATTCTTAGATGGACAATAACAAACTCAGAAACAGTTCATAACTTAAATAAGATAAACCTCTTCTATCGGATACAACAAGGGCACTCGTGTAATTCAAAACTAATTTTATAGCCTCATCAATTTTTCCGCACGGCTCTGAAAAAAAATTAGTAAGTAATTTTTACAAATATAGTAATTATACCGAACTTCCGATAGTGCTCCCACCCAACATATCAGTAAAACTAAGTTACTGAGTTCTCAAGAAAAGAATCGCCATTAAGCTAAGAAACACGATTTGAACAGTGGCTCGAATACGGACACCTAACACGGTACAGAAATGGTTTTGACATCTGACAAACTTTCTATGTATTCAAAAGACAAAATATCCGATATGTGTGAGATGTTTCTTGCCTCCCATTCCTAAGAATATTTAGTGTTAGAGCCTACATTGCAAACGATAAAAGTTACAACACAATGATAGGTTTCATATTCCTTCGTTGAGGATTTCTCAAACACTCAGGGACAGGTCTCCTTAATTCCTTTACTTTTATACATGCCGTTGATTCTCGCCCTGTCACTCTAGAGCACTGTACTCCCGCTTCTTTGCAGAGTGGGCATTTTGGAAGATGGCTGCAACGTCACGCAGTGCAGCTGTATACTATCGCATGAAGTATCCCCATCTGTAAATAACCTATACAATCTCAATGGGGATGCAATAAATAAATTACCTTCCTTTCAAGCAAAATTTAAAATTTGCGCTAGTATTAATATCAATCACATTCCCCTGCGTGCCTCTCTCAGCGTCGTGAGAGTATCAGGAGACACTAGATCGAGTGCGACCTAGCAGTTCGGGAAGAGATGGTAAAAATCATTGGTGGAGGATTATAACTGATGCAGTTTAATTACTTAACCTAACGATATAGGAGTCTAAAATAGAGAATTTTGAGTCCGGTGTAGATTCAGTCGGTTCAATCATTAGAAATAGCTCCCTCACGGAGCATAGAGCATCGGCGGATTCTGGACAAAGAAGAAATGCTGTTTTCCAGCTTCCAAGTTAGATTGGTATTGGCGGAAAGGCCGCAGCTCAAGCAAGTTACACCACCAATACAAAGACTGTTGGTTCGTTTCTAAAGAATAGGTGAACATTAGTATGGCCGCCTTGCGCAATTTTCTGGAATGATTGCATTAATCGTGATGGATGTAGGCAGCACTTACCTCTCACTCAGGCTGCCAAAATGGAAGGGAAGCATTAGCAAATTCGATACAACGACACCCCATTGCAGTCTGATACATTCCATAAACAACTATTCTCTAGTACCCAACATTGACTTTATTCTTACGAACTGCAGTCTGTGAATCTCTATTCTCTTTTGCTTTGAAAAGCAAACCACTTTGAGAGATTACTGCCACGTCCACAGAAATGAGTACCCTATACAATAAAAAAAATGAACACAATTTTTTCTTCTCCCGTAATAGAAGTAGTTTTGTGTTAATTTCCAATGCTGGGCTGACTAATTCTTCACAGAATTACTCCTCCAGTTTATATCTTAGCCTTTGTTTGAAACGTTGTGACTGAGTGGCACTTTTTACAGGCAAACCAAGTCTTTTACCCTACGAATATCTTGTGAACTATTCGCAATGTTCGTAATTTCCCTCAATTCCCAAAATTAAGGAAAAATATCCCTAATTCTTCCGTTGTAATTACTCGTCCTTATAGCACTCCGACCTCTTATAATTGTCAAACTCATTTTCTGAAATTCTTTGGAGCCCCTAGAGAAGCTCTGTATGCGGAAAATGATAATAATTTCTCTCGAAATCGCACCCTGCTCACTTCGTTGTTAACACATGACAAAGCATACGAGTTTATGGGGGATATTCACGTATGTTAGGTTGATCGTGTATTTCTTGGTGAGTCTTTAAAAAATCAATGTATCACTGATGAAGTATTTGCAAGTAATATAAAAGAAAATTTAACCCAATCGTATGATTAGTGTTACAAAGCCGAAACGGCCCATTTACACTGAGTCCCGACGCTAACCCCTCGCCGAGCTCTGTAAGCAGGAGCTGCGCCGACAGAGTTACAAATTCAAGTGCACCATTTGCTTCCTCTCGCTGTTTCTTGTTAGAAAAAAGCAGAATAAAGTATGTCACATTTTCAATGATTTGTCCGTCTCTGAGAACTACACGCAAAAAAAATAAAATTATAACGCTGAAAATCTTGCAGGAAGTAAAGGATTTAAAATATAATTCAGTTTATGAGAATTTTGTCCTTAGTTCTGATAGTCAAAGCAAGGGTTCATTTTTGCACGGAATTATTCCGCTTAAAAACTCATGAACTCGCCGAACTAAGCATTCAGACTTGCCACAAGTCCTGTTGATTTGCCCATTCTTTTTCAGTCACCAGAGACCTCGATGATAACGGTACGACAAACATCGTAGGAAGCTGCTGTAGATTTTGATATGGCTAGGCTTACGTAATGAATTCGATCGCGTGTTAGCTGAGCACAATAAATAGAAAAAAATTTATTATAAAGTATCGTAAGCATTCAAGTGAATGAAATTCATCGAAATATCAACCGAATGAAAAAATATGCTGTAGGTCGAAAACCAAATTGAAGCAACGATCGGCCAACAATGAGGTCGCCAGACTTTTGACTTTTGAGGGGATAAATTCTTGGTGCTGAATTAACGATACACTCGTACGTGACGAAAATAGATAATTATTAACCAATCATAAGCCATAAAGTCCGCAGTGAAACTCATGATAACATTATGCAAAATCGTGATCGAAGAAAAATATAAACTGGAAATTCGGATGAATAAATAGCCTCTGAACCTAAAAAAGAACGAATTGGAGGTAATCGTTCATCAACTGCGGAATAAGTGGCATCAGAACTAAGAAATCCCTTATGAAATAATTTATCGAACACTGTATAGCAAGAATTTAAACCACAGACATCAATGACGACGTTGCGATTTCGAAATTTTAAAAACACAATTCAATGCTAGGCTTTAAAATACGAAGATTGATCGCAGAATAAACAGCGAAATTTTAGAAGCATATAAGTATATGTTATTTGGTCTGATGAGTTATCATGTACTTGACCCTTCAGAGGACCAGATTTACGTACGTAGACCCCGTAAGAAAGAAACTCAGTTATACTGATTACAAATACCTTCCACTCGAGTTGGAGGATCCTGAGATGAGGAAAACAGATACTCATTCCTCCGCGACGACTTTGTGGCAATCACAAAATACTGAGCAACATTAATTAAGGCCCAATGCTGGATCATATATTTGAGCTTTCGTGTACATACATATAATTCTGAGTGAAGAATCCAGTAGTGTCACCTCCTTACTCCTAAAAAGTTCTCAGGAGTAATGAACCTATGCCGCTTCGGATTTAGTTCATTAAGTAAGTAAACTAGAAAGTTAAATATTAACTCAAGTACGTAAGTTCTATGTCTTCATTTTTAAATGGATATAATGCGGGTGCGCACATTAGCAGTTAAATGTTTGAACTCACTCCAGATTTTCTGACTTGTTTATATTATTCTTGTTTATATTAACATAATTTAGGCGTGTTTTACTTAAAATTCCAGAAATACTATTTATGAATACCTTGACAAAAAATGAAACGTCTGATGATTAATATAGTTAGTAAATTGTCTACATAAACCTATGAATCCTCAGAATTTCTACCTATAACTTTGATAATTGCGTGGCTATCTCGAAGCATTCTTGCGAATAGCTACATGAAATAAACAGCAGAAATTTCCTCCTATGTTTCGTTCCGCGTATCCCAGAGGCTTGCAGCAATATAGGTTGCGTGTTCTTGACTTTCCTGTTTGCTTCATCCTCCCATACCAGTCCGACAGGGTCAAGATCTGGGGAGTGAGCTAGGAAGACTTCAGCTTCAATTTTCCCTGATCTTTGTTCGCCAGAGACCTGTGACCAGCTTGGAGGTTTTCATTGTCATGTAAGCGTGGATATCCGCTCCACTTAGTGCAGCCCGGAAGATAAGTCTTTCCTCTGCAAGCAAATGGGTTACCCATGCTAATTTAGGGTACCTATGACTTGGTGTAGATCATAAGTCTGACGTCCAGCAAAGCAGCAACAGACCATCACACTTTCTCGACCATACTTTACTGTGGGCATAACCACACGCAGGAGACAACCATTATCCAACCCTATGTATACCTTGAACATGAGTATTTACTTTGTTTCGAACCAAAAATTTATAATTTTCGCTCGTCAGTAAATAGAGTACTTATCCATTCTTTTTCGATTCAATTTTGATTTGCTTTTGCCCACTAAAGTCCTTTTATGTGTTATGTTTTCTTGGGAGTGGTTTCCTGGATGATCCCCGCTTGCCGTTGAGACCTGATTCCATGACAATAGCATACGCCGCACTGTTTCTCTGACACGTCATAAATTTTGATTGAGTTCAGCTGAGCTCTTATTTCTGGGACGGTTCTTTGTCTATACTGAAAACTGGAGACTCTGATGAACTTGTCAACTACTCCAGAGGTAGTTCTTCTCCTTTCAGAACGAGAGAAGTTTTCATATGAACTGGTGTCTTCATACGATTACGTACCTCTTCTAGGCTTTTGCAACTCCACACTGTCATTCATTGACTTTGTGAGCAATTTGTATTGTAAAATAGCAAAATTGTTCTTTTTCACAACTTGAATTTTAATTCTTTTTTCCTTAGCGACTGAAGTTTCTTTGACATTATTGTACTACTTAAGATTTGGAAAATTTTGAAATTAGTTTAGGAAATTCATCTTTTTTCAAATTTGTCAATCAAGTTATAAAGCCATTGTATTGTGAATGCTTAGTTATTACACTGCACATTAAACTTTGTGTCATGATATTTGAATTGTTTTTTTCAAGTCGATTAGCAGATTTTGCTACTTCAACCTTTCAGCAATACTCTCATACAAAATTATTAGAGATATCTCATCTCGAGCAGCTTCTTTGGTTAAATTCCATTCATATCGTATTCATGAGTTTCAAATTAAAGTACTTATGAATAAAAAGAAACGTATCTCACGATTGACTGTTATGAAATAGACGCCAAATAATCAGGCCTGAGTCTAATGACTGGGAGTGAATTTCAAGTATTCTTATGCTGTAGCACTTCCCTCCCTGAGTATGTTATAATACATGAGGGCTAATGGAAAAAATATACCGGAAACAGATTTAAACTTTGACAATGTGTATTTGATAAAAAATGAATCCTCCTGTAACAGTTCTAGTGAACTTCAAGCACCTTAGAACTGACAGTTAAGTAATTTCTAAGCATCATAAGGTCTCGTGAGTCATTTATTAGGTGAAATTTGCACTTCGGCTGTCAACGACGGTGGCAGATGGTATCATCTTAGAATATATTTCTTGAACACGCAGCCTTATGAACAATCCCATTGAGGTATTAGCACATGTATTGTTGAAACCAGTTAACGGCTCAGTAATCAAAAGAATTTTTTGCTTATCTGTTCGATTTCTTTAAATCGTTCCGCGGTTACATAGGTCATCTTAGAAAACTCCATCTTAACAAGGTTCGGCAAGCATTTTGAGAACATACATTACGCTGGTAAATGTAATTTTTCTGGTATGGTGCTTTCGAATCAATTCTGGTTTAGGTTGGTGCGCTGAATTCAAATGTGCTATTAGCTTAGTCCAACACAGTAGGTTTTAAGGATATGATATTGTATTCATACATATGTATACATGTAAATAGATAGATAGATACGGGAATTGACCATTTTGTTCTTATAGTCGAAGAAACGATGGTAACGATGTGCAAAATGTTTGCTGTTTATGACTTGGTTACTGCTACATGAACTTCCGTTTTTCGATATTCCGTCTTGCATAATATCTGGAACATTCCTCTTCAAGCAACAACAGTAGTCGGCCATCATATTGCAGTCCCATCTGCCTTGGTAGCTTTTTTCCACAAATTTAATACCTCGATGAAAGCTTTCACCGTATTCTTCACTACCCTATTAAAAATCAAAAACATATCGCCGGTGAATTAAGGACGACCAAGCGCGAACTGAGGGACGTATCGCCGGCGAATCATCGATGAATCACCGACGATATGCCCACTTTTTGGCCGAAATTATCGGCCTCTATATGTCTGCAGCTATCCGCTTCGCTCGTCTATGCCACGTCCTTGCACGTCTATGATCGTCCCTCTACGTCCCACTTCGCTGGCGATTCGCCTTCGATTCGCCGTTGGCCGTCCTTGAATTTTGTGTTAAAAAATACTCTCGGACGTGCACAGCCATAAATCGTCTCTGAATCACCCCTAAATTATATAATATATATTATGAGGAGAGTTTTTGAAACATCAACTGGGTTCTTTTAGATGTATTTTCCCAAGCTTTCGATGGATATCTAAATATATCTAAAAGAACCCAGTTGATGTTTCAAAAACT